>MU260366.1:90000-127500 GCA_020310875.1 Ceratopteris richardii
TGGAGTGATTTCAAAAGGATGTGTATTACATGGTTTGGGTGTTGAGCTAGAAGATATTCCTTGGGCACCCAAATTTGTGTGGAGTTGGGTCAGTTTGTCATGTGCTTCTTGGCGATCCATATTTTTTGGGTTCTCATCGATAGAGAAGAAGGTCAATGGGATCTTGGATGTAGAGTCTAATTTTGCTCTAGCTTCTTCCCGTCATAGCCCATGTTGTTGGAAACAATTGGTGCTTTCTGACCTTTTGGCACCCATACTTGCTTTCTGTTGATTGCCTTGACATGTTGATATTGCTTCCACCATGGGGTTTTTATGGAGTGTCATCGGTTTGGGTTCCTAATTTAGTTGAATCTTATGTGGTTTAGTTGAGGTCCGATCGACACTTTTCTTTGGAAAAGAAGGGAGGTCCAACACTTGCATGACCTGCCCATGAGGAAGTGAGGCATTCACCACAACAAATCTAGGTAGGTATGCAAGAAGTGTGGAGGATGGTCTTGAAGAGGCTATTGTGCCCATTTGACCGTTGATGTAACTCACCTGACCGTTGATGTAGTCCACATGACCCATCTGGTGGGTGGTGATCTCTTTTTGTTCAAAGAAAGACCAGGGGAAAATCTCTTGACATCTTCCTGAGCAACAGTTATTCATCGCCAGCCCCACATGGGTTGATGTAGAAGTAATTTGACTTATTTGTCCAAAGATCTTTCAATCCTCCTTCACATTCATTTCATATGGTCTAGGGTTACATTCCTTAGGCGGGGTATTGTTAGGGAAGTCAAGCGGTATCACTTGCCGCTGGTCTAAGGACCTAGACTGCAAGGAGCATTTTCTAAGATTTAGGTCCATCGAGTGATTATATAACCAATCTTGGTCAAGAATTAATGGTTTTATTAGATCATCATCATGGCATACTAGGAGTTTCACAGTCAAGGTTATCTCGTGTATGAGGATAGGAAGGTCCACCTCACCCATGCAAGGGGTTTCCATGCCTCCTAGGCCTATGAGGTATGCCTCGATTGGCCGCATTTCTAGTTTTGAGTCCTTATAGTGGGACCACCTAATCACACTAGTCACAACACCTAAATCAATTAAAGCCCTAAGCTCATGGCGGGTGCTGTCTTGTCTTAGCATGACTATAATGAATGGTCTCCTATCCACTATGATAGGATGAGAAGTTGACTTTGTTTGACACTGTTGGTGCAAGACAATCAACAATTGAAGGTCTTTAAGTCCGCAGAGACGTCATCAAAAATTTCTTTAAAAAGGTCACCGGAACAGTACCGGAACAGTACCGGAACAGTACCGGAAGGTCACAGTAAAGTCACCGGAATGTTACCGGAAATGATCATTTTTACATTTTTCAGTTCATGAAGAGTTGAAAGATGAAAGGAGGAAGAAAAGAACAAATTTTGAAGCTTGGAAGAAGACCCGAAAAAAGTTGTACACATATGTACAGTAGTATAGTCAGCGTTATAAGCTTGTACAAATTTATCTATAAATACCTGAGAAAGTGTCGGGGCAGTATGAGAGAAAGAAATGAGAGAAAGAGGAAAAGTATGAGAGGCATATACGAGAGTAGAAGAGAGACATAGAAGAGAAGAATGAGAAGTTAGATGTCATGAGACATATGAAAAGTTAGTTGAGTTTTCCTCTCATCACTCAACTGTAACTTTCTGAGTAATCGAAGAAATACTGCGCCGAAATTTCTGTGTGTTTTTCATCTGTGATAGATGATTTGTGAAATCCTTTTGAGGATATCTAAGTCTATAGTTAATCAATCTATAGCCTAAGTTTCAGAGTTTAATTGTAAACAGAAACCGAGAATTGTCAGTAGGAACATTCATATGTGTTGAGTGTTCAAAGTTTACTGAAACAGGCGCATTTCCAGTGATCAATGTTTTGATCATTTCTCAGTGCATACTTTAAAGTTTTGCATGAGTGAGGGCTTAATCTTTAAGTTGGAAGATAAGCTACTCGTAACCAGAAGCATTTGCTTAAACGGGTTCTATTCAAGGAGAACCAAGTCTTAGAAGATACAGTTGTGAAGTCGACTGTTCAGAATGACAGTTTCAGACATAGGTAACTTGTGAAGGTGATTTCTCAAGTTATACTAAACCTTTTGAAGAACTTTAACTTGAAGGAGGTGCGCAATCTCTAGGCGACACTCCATACAAAGTTTCATAAAAAACTTTTCGTGTTTGATAGATTAATTTGAAGAAACTGTGCAGCAGAATGTTTGTGTTGTGAAGTTTTTGACTTACTCTTGGTATAGAGGTGCTCTAATCACAAGAGTAGGTTATTCTTTTGGAGATTAACACTCTCCATCAGTGGTATCAGAGCAGGAGACATCAAAATCAAAGAAAGGAGGATCCCGATTGCTACGGTTACAAAGAATTCAACAACTGAAGAACTAAAAGGTGAAAGCTTGAAGGCAAAACCTGAGGAAGAGATCATACGATATCAAGAAAGACAAACGGAGTCTAATTTGAAGCAAAGGTACATATATTATTCATAAAGGTTGAAGATTTCAATACACAGGAAGACACAAGATGGGAGATTCTCTGCAGATAGAGAAACTGGATAGAGAAAACTATCCTGCGTGGTCAATGAGGATGGAAGCTCATCTTATGAGCAAAGATTTGATAGCTTATATCACAGGAGAAGAAGAAAAGCCACAGTTCAGAGATCCTAGTGTTCCGACTAGGGAAGAGTTAGCAGATTTGAAAAACTGGATGAAGAAAGATGCTCAAGCTAGAAGCATTATCTATATGGCAGTAAATGATTACTTGTTACCTCATATTCGAGGTCTTGAAAGTGCAACTGACATTTGGAATGCTTTGGAGGAGCATTTCTAGAATACTACTAAGTCAAGGAAGGCATCCTTATGGGCAGAGTTTACAACCTTCAAGAAGAAGGCTTCTCAATCCATTTCAGACTATGTGACAAGGATGAAAGACATTGCAGATGCATTAGGAGCTGTTGATGAAGACATTGAGGAGGATAAATTGGTAAGGCAAATTCTTACAGGCTTAAGAGGTGATGACAAATGGAAGCCGTTCATTTTGTCTACAGAGTTATCACTTGATCATTTCACTCCAGATTTAAATCAGTTGCTAGGTCATATGCTAACATTTGAGAATGATGTTAAAGGAGATGGTGACAAGAGTGCAGGTCATGCAATGTACTCAAAAGATAGAAAGAAGAATAGCAAAGGAAAGCAACAAGCAAATGAAGATGAAGGAACAACTAGCCAAGCCAACTTCCTAAGAGGAAGAGGAGGTGGCAAAGGTAGAGGAAGAGGCAGAAACAACAAAGATGGAGGCAAAGCTTGCTGGATTTGTGGTAAGACAAATCATTTAGCTAATGATTGTTGGCACAATACTCAAAGTAATAATGGATATAGTCAAAGTTACAATGCAAGAGGAAGAGGTGGCAGAAATCAAAGAGGAAATTTCAGAGGCAGAGGTGGTAGGAGTTACTTTGGAAGAAATGCAGGTAGAGGATTCCAAAGTCAACAATATAACAATACCTACTACAATCACGCTTCAGAACAGAAGGAGGATTCAACATTGATATTGAATGCTACTTGTGAAAGGCAGAGTGAAGATCAAAGAGTTTTCTACATTGACTCAGGATGTAGCAATCACCTGAGTGGAAACATATCATTGATGACTGATTTGGAGAATAAAGTTTCTAATCATGTTGTTCAAACAGGTGACAACACAAAGCATAAAGTGAAGTCGATTGGATCAGTGAAAGCTAAAGACGGTAGTACCTTATTGGGTAAGGTTCTATATGTTCCTACAATTCCTAAGAATTTGATAAGTGTAGGACAAATTGTTGAAAAGGGATATGAAGTAAGATTCACTAATGAAGGAGTATACGTGGAAGATCCCAGTCAAGGGTATAAACAGATTGTTTCAGGAAAGAAAGAAGGAAGATTGTTTACACTGAAGATTCAAGGCAACATTGGTCAGGCCATGTTTACATATGAAGGACATAAAATTTCTGAGTTAGATCTTTGGCACAAGAGGCTTGGACATTTCAATGAAAGAGGTATTAAAGATATGGTTAACAATGGTTCAGTGCTTGGATTGCCTAATGTTGCAGGTCAACATATGACATACAAATGTGAGGCATGTCAATTAGGTAAAGCTCATAAGAATCTTACTCCAAGCATGGTTTTATGTACTCAGAGAAGCTTGAGTTGGTACACACAGATGTGTGGGGACCATCAAAGGATTTCAGTATAAATGGGTCAAGATATTATGTGATTTATGTTGATGATGCTACTAGATGGATCACTATCTATGTGATCAAGGATAAGTCAGAAGTATTCAATACATTCAAACATTTTCATGTGTATGCAGAAAGAACTACAGGTCATAAACTGAAGAGACTAAGATCAGATGGAGGGGGAGAGTATTTCTCCAACGAATTCAGTGACTATTTATGGAATGCAGGTATAAAAAGGGAAGTTACTTGCAGATATTCTCCTCAACAAAATGGTGTAGCAGAAAGGAGGAATAGGACTCTTGTTGATTTTGCAAGGTCCATGATGAATGAGAAAAATTGTCCTAATTATTTGTGGGCTGAAGCTGTAAATACAGCTACTTATTTGGTCAATAGGTTACCATGTAAAGCCTTGCAGGGTATGACACCATATGAAGCTTGGTGGGGTAAAAGACCTACCCTGGATCATTGCAGAGTATTTGGATGTGTGGCATATGCATATGTGCCATCACAATTAAGACACAAATAGGAACCTAAAGCTGAAAAATATGTTTTCATTGGTTATGATGATAGACAGATGGGATACAGGTTGTGGAATCCATCCACAAAACATTTTCTAATTTCGAAAGATGTTACGTTCGATGAGCAAAGCTCTTAGTATGCAGGAACAGTTAATAACAATACAGGTGATGAAGAAGAAGTGAGTCAAAAGAAAGGTAAATCAAAGGTTCAAATAATTGATGAAGAAGAAAATTATGAAGTACAGGAAGAAGTTGAAGAAAGGCCAAGATTTGATCCTGAGTGTGAAGAACCAGAAACCTCAAGGACTGGAGAACTCAGAAGGTCATCAAGAAATAGATGGCAACCTACAAGGTACAGTTATGATACTTCATTTTTGGCTACGAAAGATTATGCTTACATAATGAAAGCAGATGAAGACCCTTCTACATACGAAGAGGCAAAAGGTAAGGAAAAATGGGAAAAAGCTATGCAAGAAGAACATGATGCATTGGTGGAAAATCAAACATGGGATTTAGTTCCTAAACCAAATAGCCAGAAGATTATTGGATGCAAGTGGGTCTACAAGACCAAAAGATTTGCAGATGGAAGTGTGTCTAGATACAAAGCTAGACTTGTTGTCAAAGGGTTTGCTCAAACATATGGAGTTGATTATGATGAGACTTATAGTCCAGTAGCAAAGATGACAACCATCAGAACACTTATAGCTGTTGCTGCGAGTAAAGGTTGGAAGTTATGTCAGTTAGATGTGAAAAATGCTTTTCTGAATGGATATATTTCAGATGATGTGTTCATGGAGCAACCTCAAGGGTTCAGAGATAAAAGATATCCAGATCATGTGTGCAAGCTCAAGAGAGCTTTGTATGGCTTGAAGCAGGCCCCAAGAGCGTGGAATTATAGACTTGTAAAGTTCTTGAAAGAACTTGGTTTTCAGGTGTTTGAAGCAGATAGTAGTCTGCTTATAAAGGCAAGTGATAATGGTTTCATATACGTGTGCATATATGTTGATGATATAATCCTTACAGGAACAGATGAGTCAGGTATACATAGACTCAAGAAGCAAATGGAAAAGGAGTTCAAGATAAGTGACTTGGGAGACTTGTCATATTTTTTGGGTATGGAGATCACATATACTCAGCATGGAGTATTCGTGACCCAAGAAAGATATTTGAAGAACTTGTTAATCAAGTTTAAAATGAATGATTGCCGGATAGCACCTACTCCAATGGAGGTGAATCACAAATTGAGTAAGTTTGGAGGTGAAGAATTCAAGGATGTGAGACAATATCAGAGTTTGGTTGGTAGTCTTATCTATGCTACTTTAACCAGACCTGATTTATCATATGCAGTAGGAGTATTGTCTCAATTCATGCACTGTCCAAGGAAAGAACATTGGATTGCAGGACAAAGGGTGTTGAGGTACATTAAGGGTACACTCAAAGAAGGTTTGTATTATGGTTTTACATCAGATACAAATATCAAAATATACAGTGATGCAGATTGGGCAGGTAATCCAGATGACAGAAGGTCAACCTATGGATACATGTGTTATGTGGGAGATAAGCTAATCTCATGGTGTTCCAAGAAGCAACATACAGTTGCTTTGTCTTCTATTGAAGCTGAGTACAAAGGCATGGTTGAAGCCGCAAAGGAAGTGATTTGGCTAAAGACTTTAATGAAGAATTTTGACACTATACAGAGGACACCAATTATATTTGGAGATAATATGAGTTCATTATATTTAGCTGCTAATCCTGTTTTTCATGCCAGGACTAAACACATTGAGATTTAGTATCACTTTCTAAGAGAGAAAGTAATGGATAAAGAGATTGAAGTAATCCATACTTCAACGAAAGATCAGATAGCTGATATGCTTACAAAAAGTTTGGATGGACCTAAGTTACAAAGGTTTAAAGATATGGCAGGAATAAAGAAGACAGAGAAAACCTCAATTGATGATTGAGGGGGAGCTGTTGGTGCAAGACAATCAACAATTGAAGGTCTTTAAGTCCGTAGAGACGTCATCAAAAATTTCTTTAAAAAGGTCACCGGAAGGTCACCGGAACAGTACCGGAACAGTACCGGAAGGTCACAGTAAAGTCACCGGAATGTTACCGGAAATGATCATTTTTACAGTTTTCAGTTCATGAAGAGTTGAAAGATGAAAGGAGGAAGAAAAGAACAAATTTTGAAGCTTGGAAGAAGACCCGAAAAAAGTTGTACACATATGTACAGTAGTATAGTCAGCGTTATAAGCTTGTACAAATTTATCTATAAATACCTGAGAAAGTGTCGGGGCAGTATGAGAGAAAGAAATGAGAGAAAGAGGAAAAGTATGAGAGGCATATACGAGAGTAGAAGAGAGACATAGAAGAGAAGAATGAGAAGTTAGATGTCATGAGACATATGAAAAGTTAGTTGAGTTTTCCTCTCATCACTCAACTGTAACTTTTTGAGTAATCGAAGAAATACTGCGCCGAAATTTCTGTGTGTTTTTCATCTGTGATAGATGATTTGTGAAATCCTTTTGAGGATATCTAAGTCTATAGTTAATCAATCTATAGCCTAAGTTTCAGAGTTTAATTGTAAACAGAAACCGAGAATTGTCAGTAGGAACATTCATATGTGTTGAGTGTTCAAAGTTTACTGAAACAGGCGCATTTCCAGTGATCAATGTTTTGATCATTTCTCAGTGCATACTTTAAAGTTTTGCATGAGTGAGGGCTTAATCTTTAAGTTGGAAGATAAGCTACTCGTAACCAGAAGCATTTGCTTAAACGGGTTCTATTCAAGGAGAACCAAGTCTTAGAAGATACAGTTGTGAAGTCGACTGTTCAGAATGACAGTTTCAGACATAGGTAACTTGTGAAGGTGATTTCTCAAGTTATACTAAACCTTTTGAAGAACTTTAACTTGAAGGAGGTGCGCAATCTCTAGGCGACACTCCATACAAAGTTTCATAAAAAACTTTTCGTGTTTGATAGATTAATTTGAAGAAACTGTGCAGCAGAATGTTTGTGTTGTGAAGTTTTTGACTTACTCTTGGTATAGAGGTGCTCTAATCACAAGAGTAGGTTATTCTTTTGGAGATTAACACTCTCCATCAGACACATGGCCATAGGATATCTCGGTGTTTCTTTGTGAGTGTTGGTATCTATTCTTGAGCCTTTGAGATGGTTATAATGTTCTCTCCCTAGTCCTTGTCTTCTTAATTTCATGTGTTTAATGTGTTCTAGAGTTTCTACCTAAGCTTCCTCTCGTATTCTCTTTTCTTCCTCCTTGTACTTCTTTGTCAACGTGATTCGTCCAAGCATATCCTCAATAAGAGGTTCCTGATAAAGCTTGACTCTACAGCCACTAATGTAATTAGGCATTATCTCTCCTTCTAGTGTGGCGAATTGTACCACTCCACTTGTCGAAAGTCTCTTAATCGTACATCCATAACCATGTTTCTCTAACTCCCATGCATGATGCTTCAATGTATACACTAAGATTAAGCCACCTTCTTTTAAGCCTTTATTTGTCACATGTGCATTGAAATAGGCTTTCTAACTCTTCTTGGCTTCATATATTCTTATTGCTGCTTTCAGCCTAGTTTCTCCTAATCGTTCCAAGTCCATTATCCTTGATGATAATTTGTGGCCGGTCCATTGATGCTCTTGTGCAACCTTATGGGTGGGTATCCAAAAATCCAAAGGGAGTACTACATTTTGACCAAAAATTATATGAAAGGGAGCTGCATAGAGTACGATCTTGTAGGCCACTCAATATGCCCAAACAATGTGATGTACTTGTTTGTCCCAATTTAAACGTTTGTTGTTTATGAGTTTTGCCAATACATTACAAAGGATCTTGTTAGTACTTTCTACCTGTCCATTGGCCTAAGGATGATATGGTGTAGATTTCTTGTGAATCACCATAAAATCATGTAACAAATATTCAATAACTTGGTTTAGAAATTGGTTCCTCGATCGTTCACCAACTCTATAGGCAATCCATACCTCGTAAAGACATTCTCAAATAAGAATTTTGCAGTTGTGTGTGCATCACTATTTTTGGTAGCCTTAGCCTCTACCCATTTGGTGAGATGGTTTGTCGCAACTATGATATGTTCAGCATGAGTACCTTTAGCAAGGGGGTTGGTGTGAGAGACACACGATACAAAGTGGCATGTTCCATAGGGGGTTTTTCACAACAAACGGGTCATTCCTTGCATAGTCTATTGATATTTGCTTCCATAGAAGGCTCTGATCCTAACCCTAAGATTCTTTGGTCCAAATATGAAAATAGGGACAATGGATTTGGCCCATTCGATACTATCTCAAGATTAAACAGGTATGCATCTCGTAGTTCATCCGATGTTCCTTGAGAGGCTTCTCTGGTAGTTAACCATGAAAGGTGATCGATTCTAAGGTGGGTCTTTCGCTTCCTAACTACTACTTCGAACTCATACTCCATTAATAATAGAAACCAACACATCAGTCATCTAGTGTTACATGGCTTATTAACCAAGTACAACAATGCCTGATGGTCTATGAAGAACTTGAACTTATTCGCCAATAAGTACTGCCTGAATTTTTTTACTGCATAAATCATTCCTAATTCTTCGTGCTCTGTAGTGTAATTTCTTTCTGCTGCATTTAATTGTCTACTTGCATAAGCTATGGGAAGATCTATATTGCTTTCATTTGTGGGTTTTGTCAACACACACCCTATGGCATAGTTGGATGCATCCACGTGCACATGGAATGGCTTACTCTAATCTAGTGTAGTATAGATGGGTGCTGAACACAAGCATCATTTGAGTTCATTGAATGGTTTCTCACATTCATTTGCCCATTCAAACTTGGTCAAAAGGGAGTAGAGAGGCTTTGCAATGATCGCATACATGTGTATAAATCGTTGATAATAACCACAATGTCCCATGAAAGCCTGTACTTCCTTCACATTTTTTGACCTGGGTAGGTCTAGAATCACTCTAACCTTTTCTTCATCCGTAGAGATTCTGTTCTTTGACACAATGTGTCCTAGAATCTTGCCTTGCCTGACCATGAAAATGCACTTGTCTAGGTTCAAAAAAACCTGATATTCTCGATATTTGTAAAAAACTTTCCTTAATTCAGGAATGTGGGTCTGTCTCATGTCACAATGTGCACATAGATCGTCCACGTAAACTTCCAAGTTCTTTTGTAGGAATTCCCTAAAGACATGACACATTAATCACTGAAAAGTGGCGCGTGCATTTGTTAACCCAAATGGCATCACACTAAATGCAAATATGTCCCACTCTATGGAAAATGCCATCTTGTGTTGATCTTGAGGGGCAATGGCTACCTCATTATAGCCTGAGAATACATCAAGAAAGTTGTAGAATTCCTTGCCTGCAACTTGTTCCAATAAATGTTCCATGATAGGAAGAGGATAATTGTCTCTAATCGTGGCGGCATTAACTTTTTTAAGGTTAATATGCACACACAATTTCCCATTTTTCTTGGGCACAACCACAATGGGGGATACCCATTCAATATGTTCAATTTCATAAATAAATCCAACTTCTATCAGACGATCTATCTCCTCTTTAATCTTGGCAGCATAATTATCATTATAGGTGTATCGTTCTTGCTTATAAGGCTTGGCCTCTGGAGTCATAGGAGGAGCATATATCTGGGTCTACTCCTTTCACATCCTTGTAACTCCAAGCAAACACATCTCTACATTCTCACAATAGGGCAGTTAACTCTTCTTCTTCCTCCTCCGTCAAATCATGCCCTATGTATGTGCATTTTTCTTCTCTTTCTGTCGTGACTATTATTTTTTTGGCTTTGTCTTGATTATCATATACTTGTTCAATGATTGCTTCTTGTTTAGGCATCCATACCATGATTCTTCTTTCTTCTACTTAATATTTTTTCAAGTTCTCCGATACTTCCAAAAGATGTTCTTCTTCTTCCATCTTTGGTGATTTCTTTGTTTTCCTCTTGTGCTTAATTTCTTTTCATTCTCTGAGTGACTTGGGTCATTCAACTTGATTGTCCTTTCCCAACTCAGGGGTAGTGGCTTCCACAAAGTAAAGATACTCCTCTTCTATTGAGCAGAAGGGTTCCATGATAATGGACTCTAGGTCCTCGTCACTCATTTCATATGGCTCTTGGGTTGATTCCCTGCATTCTTCTAGAAGAGGCTCTCTGCTAAGGGTTCTATCATAAAGATGGAAATATCATATCCATCCTCATCACAATGAGGGGTCCATTGTTCTTCATTCACTACTATATCCATGGTGTCTAAGATCTCTACCCAACTGTGAGGCTCCAATTCCTCGTCAGGAAACACTATAGGTGCATAAGCAGGGTTCTGAAGAGTTTGTGGATGTCGTTCTGAACCTAAGGTCCCAGCTTCTAATTGTTCTTCCTCTTGTTTGGCTACCTTACACATCCATAGATGAGTGTCTGCATGCAACCATGATGGATCTGATTCTAACGAATGCACAAACTCAGTTTCTTCAAGCGTCCTATGGATGGTATTCCACTGGATTGGGGATACATCTCGGTGGGAATAATCCTTGATGTTGACTTTGGTGGTCACTCCTAAATGTTCAATTCTAACTATTATGGTGGGTGCTCTCATACTAATAGGCTTGGCTTCCCAAGATCCTGTGAACTCGGGTAATTCTTGTAAAGAATTAGATTCAAAATCTGTTTGTTCACTATGTTGCTCTTCCTCTACATCGTCATATATAGAGGGTATGTCTTGGGGAAATTGTTCCTATCAATCATCTATCTCTTGAATAGGGGGATGGGGTTCTTGCTCTCATCTCCACTTCTCCTCTTGGATTTCCTTCAAGAATCCTTGTGAGTACTTATGTATGGAAGAAAGCTTTTCTCTACCCTCGATATTCGACACTTGAGACACTGATGGTGCATTACCTTCTTGTACCTCTGGACAGTAGAGTTCTTCTGCAGACTGTTCTTTTTTATGCTAGAAATCAAGTATTCTAGCCTCTCCAATGATCCTTAAAAGTCTAGCTCTGGTTTTGCTATGTTATTCCAATTGATATATTTGGAGGCTTCAAACATGCTTTGGGCTAATTCCACCATCTTCATGCAAAGCTTAGTTCTCTCAATATCTAAGTATACCCTTGGATACTTTTTACTCAATTTGGCAACGTGGGGTCCTTCTCCTAATCTTTTCTAATTTGCTTGGAACATCATGTCTAAATTTTCAAATATGGGTTCAGCTAAAATTGATCCTGGTTTCTGGTTCGAGGTCTGGCGAGGTTAATTCTAAGACTTTAGCTCTAGTCTCCTTTAAACTTCCTTCTAGATCACTTATTTTCTTACTCCATTTCCTCTTGATCCTTTCTCGTGAATCCTTCCATGATCTAGTTTTTCTTCCACTAGACTCTCCAACTTCAGTTGTCTCAGCTATTTTATCAGGGTTAGGTTGTTGGTTTTGTAACAGCGCTTGGGCTCTCATTATAGCTTGGATAGATATGAATGCTAGTTTAGATCCATTTGGGGTGTGCACAATACCTATCACATTTATGGGAGTCACTTTTGAGGCATTGGCAGGGTTCTTAGGGCAATCTCTTATGACATTCTCTTTACGACATTCTACACAAAAACCTTGAATGTTCTAATATTGTGATTGTCCCACTATGGGAGGGTGTGGACACTCCTTTATATAATGATCTCCTTGGCATCTAAAGCATGGTCGTTTAGGGCCCTCTGGTCTTGGTTGTCTCAATTAGGGTCGTGGGTTGGGATTGGCATACATTACGTTGGCATAGTCTGGCTTCAAGTTGGGTTCTAACGATGGACTATCATATTGGTATGTTTCCATGTGTTATGGTGGCTCAGAGTAGTATGAAGGTGGGCTATCTACATGGGTGGACTCAAAGCTATTAAAATTAGGATCACTTTCAGTGATCAAGGGGGAAGATGGTACTAAAGCCCTACTAAGGTTCTCTTCTATAGCAAAATATTTGACTGAGATTACATTGGTTGGGGATGGCTATTGAGCTAAAACTAGTTGAGGTCTCGATTGAGTTTGATAGGGATAATTTTGTGGGGGCCTGTAGTAATGAGGTTGAGCATTGTACTGACCTGCGTATCTACCTGGTTGGGGATATGCTTGTGGGTAGTTCTGTTGGACTGCTTGTTTGTTGTATGGGCATGTAGAGCCCTAACCGGTTGAAAATAAAGGTACAAAGTATTTTTCCTCTTAAGGTTCAAAGGTTGAATCTAAAATCTTAAGGTGCAAAAGTAAAAGAATTAAAAGGAAAGGTGAAGGTGGAAGGCCGCGTACGCAAAGGTGGAAATAGGCCGCCCAATCAAAATTTTATTTTAAAAGTCACTCTTGTTCTAAAGTCACTACAAGACAAAGTAGCGAATCGTTGAGGACCAGTTCAAAAAGACAATCTTGGGACATTGAAAGGACACCAAGATTGTATTGCAGTTAGAGTGCGCGAACCGGCGGACTCTCAAACAAAAGGAAGGACAAAGGCTATTCTTGCACATCAAGAGTTGGGAGCAAGAGAGAGCTTCAGGGGAGCAAGAGAGAGCTTCAGAGGAGCAAGAGAGGAAGCAAGAAGAGCCTCCAGTATGCGACGACATTCAAGAGTGCAAGAGGTGCCAGGAGGAAAGTGTGCAGAGAAGAGAGAAGGCAGGCTGGATTCCAAGAGTTCCAAGGGCTATTGCGTGCGTGTGCAGTGATACCAATTCCTTAGCTTGGCGGAAGCTTAGTGCAAGGTGTGCACAAGGGAAGCGGGAAGCAAGTGAAGGATTGGTGCACGAGAGGCCGCCGCTAGAAGACTGGAGATAATTGGTCTTCAGTAATTGATACTCTCTGAAGTGGTATTTAGCCATTGATTAGACTGTGCGCAGTCATTGTAATTATTGAAGGATAATTAATATTCAAGGTTTCCAAGAGTATTCCTTTGCAGAAGTTCTCACTATTATTCCATTTTCATCATCTCTTTTTCTCCTACAAACCCTCAAACTCCTTCTTGTTCCCGAATCCCCAACAAATTTGGCACGCACGGTGGGACTTCCAAGGAGCTTTGAGCATAGGAGACTATATATTGCCATTGGAGGACAACATTCCAGTGTCGACAACATTGCTCCAGTGGGCCAAAAAGGTACATCCTTTTATCAAGTGTCTCATTTTAAGTGGACTATGAATAGCTCATGACCGCGACCCGGTCACAAACCTTGAGAATCAAGTGCAAGCAGACAAGAAGAAAGACGAACCGAAGATCATCGAGTCCACTTTCATCGACTTCATCGGTAGGAAGCATGGCAGGACAGGTGGACCTAGAAATCTTGCTCTCCAGGTTAAACATAAAATTCCCCTCCTTCAGAGATTTAGCCCATGAGGACCCAGATGAGCACATTCGACGATTTCTTTCATTATGTAAGACTAGGGGACTAATGGGTAGGGAAGATGCTTTCTTGATACTCTTCCCCGCCACATTGGAAGGTCTGGCAGACAAGTGGTTTAGTCAGTTTGCCGAAAATCACTTTACCTCTTGGGATTTGATGAAAGAGGCCTTTAAGAATCAATTTCAGCATGGCAACACGGCTGAGATCATTATAGAAGAATTGGAAAACTTGAAGTTGGGTCCAGGAGAGAAGTTCCCCGAATTCGTGACCAGGGCAAAAGCATTAATGGCTAAATTACCGGATCCACCACACGACTTCTTTGTCAAGAAGTGGTTAGCCAAACCTTTACCTGTGGTCACCCAATGCAAAATAAAAGAGTTAGTGCTACCTACTGCCTCTGTTGAGGAATTCATCAATACGGCCACCCGCTTGGAACAAATAAGGCACCAGTATGGTACAACTTCTTCCCAACTATCATATGGTACAGAACTGGAGGACCCAGTGAGCCAGTTAAGAAGGGAACTGGAAGGCTTGAAGAGGAATAAGCCCTATACAGAGGAGGAGACTACTGTAGCTCAGCTGAGAAGAGAGATTGAAGCCCTCAAGCTCCAAAAGGAAGAGGAAGCCCAAGCAGAGGAACTAGCTCAGCTGAGGCAGGAGTTGCAAGAACTAAAAGGAGGCGGCATTAAGAACGGACTATGGTGCTCCATGTGCAGTAAGCAAGGACATATAGTAAGTGAATGTCCTTTGCTAAATGTGACTTGTCAATTATGCAGAAAGATTGGGCATGAGGCCCATGAATGCCAATCGAGGGGAATACCGACAACGACATACTGGACACAAGGCGGGCTCTTGCCACCAGCAAATGTAATGGCAGCAGCAACAAACCAAGGTAATAACTATAATCCTAGACCAAGAACTAACCTTGCAAATGGGCCTAGAAGGCCAATTATTTGCTTCAGGTGTGGAGAATGTGGGCACTACCAAAGTAGGTGCACCCTACCAGAAAATGCACCTCCTTGCAGGAACTGCCCTGAGGCCAGAGACCATTATACAAATTGTTGTCCTAAGAATCAAGCCTCTTCATCAGGGCCCCATATCCAAATGATTTCTGTGCAGGAAGAAGAAATGGCAAATCAAGCTAAGGTGCCGTCACCATCTACCAAGGTGGTGCAGCTAGAGGAAATTGACTCTTTTACTGTGCAGACAAGAAGCAAGGGGAAGGCTCCAGTGGACATGGGTCAAGAATCATTGATTAATGGATTAAACAGAGACAAAGGTGTGTCCGAAGACCTAGCCACCACAAGTGCAGACACAAGGAAAAAGGAAAATTGCACAGGTACCAGTGATGCCATTGGACAGGCATTCAGCAGGGCTCATGAGGAGTTGGATAAGTCAAATGGAGCCCAAGCTCTTAAGGAATCAGAAGCCTCCAGACTGCTCAAGTCCATGAAAAAGGAGGTTAGTATTCTTGATTTAATAAAGATGGATGGGAAATTCAGGTCAGAATTATTGCAGATAATTGATGAGGCTTCTACGACAAGCTTAGTGGCTAAGACTGCTATCTTACATCAAGGGATAATTAAGGGGGAAGCATCCCTTACAGATTATAAAAGCCCTCGGCTTACAATATCAATCAAGGGCCATGAATTTCAAGGTGTTATTGTAGATGGTGGTTCTGGCATTAATTTGATGCCTGAACATACCATGAAAAGGATTGGACTCCACCCTTCAAGACCTGCAAATTTCACAGTCACTTTGGCAGATCAGAGCAAAGTAAGGCCCTTAGGGGTAATCCCAAAAGTTCCACTTGAAGTACAAGGTAATCTATTTATCCTGGATTTTGTGGTTTTAAGATTGCCCCAGGTTGAAGGAGGATTTCCTCTCTTAATTGGAAGACCTTGGCTGAGGCATGCCAGTGTCATTCATGATTGGGGTAAGGACACCATGTGGGTACAAAAGAAAGGGAAGGAGCTGACACAAATTCATTTAGAAGAAGGCCCAGACAATCAAGGAAACACGAGTATGATGCAAACAGTGAGCATTTGCATGGAAACAGAAGCGGAGGATCAGCCCCAAATAGATTTTGAGGAAGAAGAGGATATTTTAAGTTGGCTTCATGCCGGCAACTCTTCTTCTTGTTTTGGAATTTTTCTTGATAATCCTGGTACATTTGGAGGCTATGATGAAGACAAAGGAAAGGTCCAGGTTGATGGATTGGGAGAGCCCATCACTGACCACAGAAGGGGCAGGAAGATACCCCTCAAATACAAATTGGAGGAGGATGTGTCAACATCAGATAAGGAAGTTTCCCAAGCTAAAAGCAAGGTAAAAAATTCTGAGGTTGAATGTTCTTTCCCAATTCAAGAAATCCCTGCAGGATGGATACAGGACAAGGAGGAAAACATCGAAGTTCAAAATACACCTGCTTATGAAGCAATGCACGAAAAGCTAGTAGAAGAAGACAAGGAAGCAGATGCACAAGAAGATAATCTGGTAACAAGAAATCCGGTTCAAGAAGTACATTTATGCACCCAAAACAATAATCAACCAGTTCTAGTGGCCACTTGGTTGTGGAGCCACCCAAAGCTCCTGGAAAAGGTAAAATCATTCTTAACCCAGTATGCAGATGTTTTTGCCTGGCATTATAAAGACTTAGAAGGAGTGCCTGCATCTTATCGAGAGCACAGAATTCCTCTGGTTGAGGGAGCCAGACCCATCAGAGGAAGGAGTTATAGACTCAATCCAAAGTATGCCGAAGCTGTCTATGTGGAAATCCAAAAGATGGAAGATGCAGGAATCATCATTCCTGTGGAACACTCAGAGTGGCTCTCGCCTATGGTTATAGTACCAAAGAAGAATACTAATAAAATCAGGATTTGTGTGGACTTTAGAGCTCTCAACAAGGTGACCATTCCAGACGGGTTCCCTATGCCTTTTGCAGAACAGGTCATTGAAGAAGTGGCGGGGCATGCACTATATAGTTTTATGGATGGCTTCAGTGGCTATAATCAAATATCAATACACCCAGAGGATCATGAAAAGACTGCTTTTATCACACCGTGGGGAACGTATGTGTATGTAAAAATGCCATTTGGGCTAAGAAATGCTCCAGCCACATTTAACAGAACGGTCAATCTCATTTTTGGCCCCTTATTGCTGGAATCACTTAGAATCTTCATGGATGATTTCTCTTCATTTTCAGGATCTCACAAAGAAACTCATTTAGATTGTTTGGACCAGCACCTGAGACAGCTGCAGAATATTTTCCAAAGATGCAGAGAAACCAAGTTAAAGCTCAATCCAAATAAATGTCACTTCCTTGTGACAGAAGGAACCCTCTTAGGACATGTGGTATCCGCTAAAGGTATGGCCCCAGATCCTGACAAAATTCTCTCTATATTAAAGTTACCTAAACCCAAAACTCCTAAAGAGATACAGAGTTTTTTGGGGCATACCGGTTATCATAGAAGGTTTATAAAAATGTATGCAGAGATAGCTAGACCTCTGACTAGACTCACAGGTAAAGAAGTACCTTTCAAATGGGAAGAAGATGAGGAAAAAGCATATCAGACATTAAGGTCACGGCTAGTGTGTGCTCCTATCTTGGTCACCCTGGAGTGGTCAAAAATCTTTCATATACATGTCGATGCCAGTGCATATGCAGTGGGAGCAGTTCTAACTCAACCCAGTGAAGAATTTAAAATGGACAGGCCAATTCAATATGCCAGTAGAATCTTGACCAAGGCTGAAAGAAATTACAGTACTACCGAAAGGGAAGCACTAGCAATGGTCTTTGCAGTTCAAAAATTCCGCCATTACTTATTGGGGGTAAAATTTATTATTATATCAGATCACCAACCACTCAAGTACTTACTCAACAAATCACATGCTACGGGTAGAATATGGAGGTGGTTACTGTTATTCCAAGAGTTCGATTTCTCGGTAATCCATAAGCCAGGAAGAGAAAATGTGATGGCGGATCACTTGTCCAGAATAAATAGGAAGGATCAAACCAGTGGTATCAATGATGATTTCCCAGATGCACACTTGTTTGCTATACAACCTAAAGGATGGTATGATGATATCAAGCAGTTCATTAATACTGGATTGTATCCAGAAAGTGCTAATGCTGTACTAAGAAAGAGGCTGCTTATCAAGAGTAGACCATATACTTTCATTGAGGGTAAACTCTACAGACAGGGCAAGGATGACAGGATGAGGAAATGCTTAGAGGAAGAAGAAGTGAGGGAAATACTGCAATTTGCACATGAAGGAACAGGTGGTGGGCACCTTCCAGGGCATATCATGAGCCAGAGAATACTAGATGCTGGTCTATGGTGGCCTACACTCTTTAGGGATGCAGATAATTGGAGAAAAACATGTGATGTGTGCCAGAGGTGTGGACCTAAACCCACCAAGCAAAGACATCACCCTTTGGTTGTTTCCACTTCTTGGCAGCCCTTTGAGAAGTGGGGATTAGACTTTGTTGGGCCTATATACCCTCCGGCACTTCCAAAAAGGGAAAAGTACTTACTGATAGCCACGGACTACGCAACAAAATGGGCTGAAGCTATTGCATCAACGGATTGCTCTGCACAAACAGTGGCTGACTTTTTGTATTGTAACATCATTTGCAGATTTGGATGCCCGCTGGAAATCTGTACCGATCAGGGTACTCATTTTGTCAACAAAATATTGCAGGAAATTTCCAACAGGTATCGCATTTTACACAGGACTTCTTGTGCATACTACCCACGAGCTAATGGACAAGCCGAGTCAACGAACAAAGTATTAATTTCAATGTTACGAAAAGAATGCATGTTGCAGCCGACCTCTTGGGGACGGGCCTATCTGGGTACATTATGGGCATACAGACTGGCCTATAAAGAGACTGGGTATTCCCCCTTTCAATTAGTTTATGGCTTGGTTCCTATTGAACCATTTGAATTTATCAGAGGCTCTATAAGAACGGAAAGACTAGAGAAAAATGGGATGGAAGTTTTAGCAAGACTTACGGCTTTGCATAAACTGGAAGAATCGAGAATTTTAGCATCCAAACAGTTAGCGAAGCTGCAATTACACAGGAAGGAGACTCATGACAAAAATCTATGGCAAAACAATTTGAAGCCTGGAGATTTAGCCCTGCTACACAGACCACAAATTTCTAATCAAAACAAAGGGAAATGGATCCCTCACTGGGAAGGCCCTTTTCGCATTACGAAGATGCTGCAGTGGGGTGCAGTGCAATTGGAAACACTCGATGGCAACACCCTACCTTTAGTTAACATTTCCAGACTCAAGGCTTATTATCAAGTATCATAACCATTGCATTTTCCTTTATCTTGTTGGTTTTGGATTGTTTTAATAAGTAGTAATAATCAGCTCACAGAATTTTGGGCGTAGTTTTTTATGAAAATCAGAAAATTTGGGCGCACATTTTTTTTTCTTTTCTTTATCAATGAAAATCAAAAAAAAAAAAAAATTGGGCGCAAGTTTTCTTTTCCATCAATAAAAATCAAGAAATTCATCACTTCATAAAAAGAAATTCATCACTTGAATGGCTCTTAGTTTTGCTAAGTAACTTTCAGTTTTGCCCTTTCCTTTGTTTGTCTCTCGGATGGATGAGATTAACATTGTCATCTCCTCTCTTTTTGATCACCTTTTTATGATAGACCGCTCCTTCTTGAGAGGTGCTCCCTCATTCGAAATAGCTATATAATATGGCCTTTTTTTCATTCTTGCTTCAACATCCTCAGGAATTCCGTTCTTATTTTCAGTGCACACGCCAAGTTGTACTAGGGAGGAAAGAAGAAGAGCATCTCACACCCCCCTCACCCTCAACCCCCTCGCGGCACCCAACGATCCCCCCTCTCCCACCCTCTACGTTCAACCCCCCCCCCCTCTTCATCACCCTTCGACACCCCAACCCCCCCTACGACCCTCCCAGCAACCAACGACCCCCCCCTCTCCGACCCTCTACAACCAACCCCCCTGGCGGCACCCAACGATCCCCCCTCTCCCACCCTCTACGTTCAACCCCCCCCCCCTCTTCATCACCCTTCGACACCCCAGCCCCCCCTACGACCCGCCCGGCACCCAACGACCCTCCCTCAACTCAACCCCCCCTCAACCCACCCCAACCCCCCCTCCCAACCCGCTCGACCCCCTCAACCACACCAACCCCTATCCTAAACAGCACCCCCCCCTCAACACCCCTCCCCCCCCCTCCCCATCCCGCCCGCAGCCCCCCTCACCACACCCCCCCTCAACACCCCCCCCCCTCCCCACCCCGCCCGAAGCCCCCCTCACCACACCCCCCTCAACACCCCTCTTCCCCCCCTCCCCACCCCGCCCGCAGCCCCCTCACCACACCCCCCCTCAACACCCCTCCCCCCCCCCCTCCCCATCCCGCCCGCAGCCCCCCTCACCACACCCCAACCCCCCCTATACCGAAGCAGCGATCCCTCCTCGCCCCCCCTCACCGCACCGCAACCCCCCCCGCCCGCAGCCCCCCTCACCACACCCCCCCTCACCACCCCTCCCCCCCCCCTCCCCATCCCGCCCGCAGCCCCCTCACCACACCCCAACCCCCCCCTCACCAAAGCAGCGCTCCCTCCTCGCCCCCCCTCACCGCACCGCAACCCCCCTCACCGCACCACCCCTCACCACACCCCCGCTCAACACCCCCCCCCTCCCACCCCGCCCGCAGCCCCCCTCACCACACCCCCCTCAACACCCCTCCCCCCCCCCTCCCCATCCCGCCCGCAGCCCCCCTCACCACACCCCAACCCCCCCCCCTCACCAAAGCAGCGCTCCCTCCTCGCCCCCCCTCACCGCACCGCAACCCCCCTCACCGCACCCCCCCTCACCACACCCCCCTCAACACCCCTCCCCCCCCTCCCCATCCCGCCCGCAGCCCCCCTCACCACACCCCAACCCCCCCCCCTCACCGCACCGCACCCCCCCTCACCGCACCCCCCCTCACCACACCCCCCCCCTAAACACCCCTCTTCCCCCCCCTCCCCACCCCGCCCGCAGCCCCCTCACCACACCCCCCCTCAACACCCCTCCCCCCCCCCTCCCCATCCCGCCCGCAACCCCCCTCACCACACCCCAACCCCCCCCTATACCAAAGCAGCGATCCCTCCTCGCCCCCCCTCACCGCACCGCAACCCCCCCGCCCGCAGCCCCCCCACCACACCCCCCCTCACCACCCCTCCCCCCCCCTCCCCATCCCGCCCGCAGCCCCCTCACCACACCCCAACCCCCCCCTCACCAAAGCAGCGCTCCCTCCTCGCCCCCCCTCACCGCACCGCAACCCCCCTCACCGCACCCCCCCTCACCGCACCGCAACCCCCCCGCCCGCAGCCCCCCTCACCACACCCCCCCTCACCACCCCCCCCCTCCCCATCCCGCCCGCAGCCCCCTCACCACACCCCAACCCCCCCCTCACCAAAGCAGCGCTCCCTACTCGCCCCCCCTCACCGCACCGCAACCCCCCTCACCGCACCCCCCCTCACCACACCCCCCCTCAACACCCCCCCCCCCCACCGCACCCCCCCTCACCACACCCCCCCCTCCCCACCCCGCCCGCAGCCCCCCTCACCACACCCCCCTCAACACCCCTCCCCCCCCCTCCCCATCCCGCCCGCAGCCCCCCTCACCACACCCCCCCTCAACACCCCCCC
This sequence comes from Ceratopteris richardii, assembly GCA_020310875.1. Taxonomy (NCBI): domain Eukaryota; kingdom Viridiplantae; phylum Streptophyta; class Polypodiopsida; order Polypodiales; family Pteridaceae; genus Ceratopteris; species Ceratopteris richardii. The sequence continues at coordinate 111,824 of MU260366.1, forward strand.
CCCTCCCCACCCCGCCCGCAGCCCCTCTCACCACACCCCCCTCAACACCCCTCTTCCCCCCCTCCCCACCCCGCCCGCAGCCCCCTCACCACACCCCCCCTCAACACCCCTCCCCCCCCCCTCCCCATCCCGCCCGCAGCCCCCCTCACCACACCCCAACCCCCCCTATACTGAAGCAGCGATCCCTCCTCGCCCCCCCTCACCGCACCGCAACCCCCCCCCCCCCGCCCGCAGCCCCCCTCACCACACCCCCCCTCACCACCCCTCCCCCCCCCTCCCCATCCCGCCCGCAGCCCCCTCACCACACCCCAACCCCCCCCTCACCAAAGCAGCGCTCCCTCCTCGCCCCCCCTCACCGCACCGCAACCCCCCTCACCGCACCACCCCTCACCACACCCCCCCTCAACACCCCCCCCTTCCCACCCCGCCCGCAGCCCCCCTCACCACACCCCCCTCAACACCCCTCCCCCCCCCCTCCCCATCCCGCCCGCAGCCCCCCTCACCACACCCCAACCCCCCCCCCTCACCAAAGCAGCGCTCCCTCCTCGCCCCCCCTCACCGCACCGCAACCCCCCTCACCGCACCCCCCCTCACCACACCCCCCTCAACACCCCTCCCCCCCCCTCCCCATCCCGCCCGCAGCCCCCTCACCACACCCCAACCCCCCCCTCACCGCACCGCACCCCCCCTCACCGCACCCCCCCTCACCACACCCCCCCCCTCAACACCCCTCTTCCCCCCCCTCCCCACCCCGCCCGCAGCCCCCTCACCACACCCCCCCTCAACACCCCTCCCCCCCCCCTCCCCATCCCGCCCGCAACCCCCCTCACCACACCCCAACCCCCCCCTATACCAAAGCAGCGATCCCTCCTCGCCCCCCCTCACCGCACCGCAACCCCCCCGCCCGCAGCCCCCCTCACCACACCCCCCCTCACCACCACTCCCCCCCCCTCCCCATCCCGCCCGCAGCCCCCTCACCACACCCCAACCCCCCCCCTCACCAAAGCAGCGCTCCCTCCTCGCCCCCCCTCACCGCACCGCAACCCCCCTCACCGCACCCCCCCTCACCGCACCGCAAGCCCCCCGCCCGCAGCCCCCCTCACCACACCCCCCCTCACCACCCCTCCCCCCCCCCCTCCCCATCCCGCCCGCAGCCCCCTCACCACACCCCAACCCCCCCCTCACCAAAGCAGCGCTCCCTACTCGCCCCCCCTCACCGCACCGCAACCCCCCTCACCGCACCCCCCCTCACCACACCCCCCCTCACCACCCCCCCCCCCCTCACCGCACCCCCCCTCACCACACCCCCCCTCAACACCCCCCCCCCTCCCCACCCCGCCTGCAGCCCCCCTCACCACACCCCCCTCAACACCCCTCCCCCCCCCTCCCCATCCCGCCCGCAGCCCCCCTCACCACACCCCAACCCCCCCCCTCACCAAAGCAGCGCTCCCTCCTCGCCCCCCCTCACCGCACCGCAACCCCCCTCACCGCACCCCCCTCACCACACCCCCCCTCAACACCCCCCCCCCTCACCGCACCGCACCCCCCCTCACCACACCCCCCCTCAACACCCTCCCCCCCCCTCCTCCCCACCCCGCCCGCAGCCCCCCTCACCACACCCCCCTCAACACCCCTCCCCCCCCCCTCCCCATCCCGCCCGCAGCCCCCCTCACCACACCCCAACCCCCCCCCCTCACCAAAGAAGCGCTCCCTCCTCGCCCCCCCTCACCGCACCGCAACCCCCCTCACCGCACCCCCCCTCACCACACCCCCCCTCAACACCCCCCCCCCCTCACCGCACCGCACCCCCCCTCAACACCCCTCCCCCCCCCCTCCTCCCCACCCCGCCCGCAGCCCCCCTCACCACACCCCAACCCCCCCCCCTCACCGCACCCCCCCTCACCACACCCCCCCCTCAACACCCCTCTTCCCCCCCCTCCCCACCCCGCCCGCAGCCCCCTCACCACACCCCCCCTCAACACCCCTCCCCCCCCCCCCTCCCCATCCCGCCCACAGCCCCCCTCACCACACCCCAACCCCCCCCTCACCAAAGCAGCGCTCCCTCCTCGCCCCCCCTCACCGCACCGCAACCCCCCCCACCGCACCCCCCCTCACCACACCCCCCCTCAACACCCCCCCCCCCTCCCCACCCCGCCCGCAGCCCCCCTCACCACACCCCCCTCAACACCCCTCCCCCCCCTCCCCATCCCGCCCGCAGCCCCCCTCACCACACCCCAACCCCCCCCCCCTCACCAAAGCAGCGTCCCCCCCCCCTCCCCACCCCGCCCGCAGCCCCCCTCACCACACCCCCCCCTCAACACCCCCCCCCCTACACACAACCCCGCCCGACACACAACCCCCTCCCCCCCCCTCTCCGTCGCAGCGCCACCCCCCCTCATCCTACACCCAACTCTCTTTCCCCCTCTCCGTCGCAGCGCCCCCCCTCCCACAACCCCGCCCGACACACAATCCCCTCCCACCCCTCTCCGTCGCAGCGCCCCCCTCCACCTAATCATCCAAACCCCTCCCCCCCTCTCCGTCGCAGCGCCCCCCTACACCTAACCACCGAACCCCCTTCCCCCCCTCTCCGTCGCAGCCCCCCCTACACCTAACCACCCAACCCCCTACCCCCCTCTCCGTCGCAGCGCCACCCCCCTCATCCTACACCCAAACCCCCCTCGGAACCTCATCCGACACCCAACCCTTCCCCCCCCTCTCCGTCGAGCAGCATAACCACCCCCTCATCCTACACCCAACCCCCCCTCCGACCCCGCCCGACACCCAACCCCCCCTCTCTTCAACCCCGCTTCACATCCAAATCACCCCTCCCAACTCTCCGCCTCCAACCCCACCGCACCCCCTCCATCCTTCCCGTCCGCCACCCTCTTTCTCCCATCACCCTCCACCCCTCCACCCCTCTGCCCCTATCCCCATTTCCATCAATGGCGGACCCCGCTCCGAATGCTCGTTCTGATCCTCCCTCCACAATTCCCTCTGACCATCCCAATCCACCTCCTCCTTCATCGGCAGAACAATCTGTTCAAGCGACTCCAACAGCAACTATGGCCCTGGATCTTCCCATTTATTCCATAGACTCTGATTCCAGCTACCTTTATTCCCCACCTCCCCTCCCGCACCCTCCTTCTCCTTCCCCATCTATGTCTCAGTCATCCCACCCATCTTCACCAACCGGGGATTATATGCGCCTGTTTCTTCCACCTGACATAAACCTGCAAATCCGAATGCATCTATCCATACCTACCATCGCCCTTCGTCAAATGTTTTCCATTGAAGATCTTCAGCAGGCGGGCTTGTGGGGCTTGGCTAATGTTTTCTTCAATAACCCTGCCAATTTTACCCAGGTTTATGAAGCTATCCGCCACTTCCCTCATTTTAGAACCGGCACTCTATTCATCCCAGACATTGCCGCCAGTATTGGGTCTCCCCTAATAGATTTTCGTGCTCCCCCTTTCCTATACTCTGGCCTGTCCGCCTCGGCTACTATTGCCTTTTGTACCACACACTTTCAAAGCACTGCTCGATTTTCGCTCCGCATGACCACCCTTCTCAATGCGTTCATCTTTTTCTTCTTACTACGCAGCCAAACCTCTTCCCTTCCCTGGTCAGATATTCGTATCGCCGATCCGCTTTTTTGCTTTCTCCATAGCCGTCCTTACCCTTACGCACATCTCATTTATAGTTCCTTGAATTTGCGCTCCCGTCGACTCCGCGAGTCTATCTCTAGAGGATCTCATGCATTTTCCATCTATTCTGCCCCCTTCTTAGCTTGGCTCTATCGAATACCTGCACACTCGGCGCACAATGCTTCTTATTTACCTACCCACCCTGGACCTTCCATTGCTCCATCTCCCTCCCCCCCTCTAATCTCTATTGACTCAGCTTCCGCCTCGACACCCACATCCGCACCACCTGATGTAACTTCTTGCCCTCCCCAATCTTCTTCACCCATCCCTCCTGCATCTACCACCTCTCCATTCATAACTAACCCCCCTGATGTACCCTCCTTCCCTCCCCATTCCTCTTCACCTATCCCTCCTGCCTCTACCACCTCTCCATTCATAACTAACCCCCCTGATGCAACCTCCATCCCTCCCCATTCCTCTTCACCTATCCCTCCTGCCTCTACCACTTCTCCATTCATAACTAATCCCCCTGATGTGCCCTCCTTCCCTCCCCAATCTTCTTCACCTATCCCTCCTGCATCCACCTCTCCATTCATGACGTATCCCTCTGATGTAACCTCCTTCCCTGCTCAATCTTCTTCACCTCTCCCTCCTGCATCTACCATCTCTCCATTCCTGACTCCCCCACCTCACGTCCCCTACTTCACTACCCAATCTTCTTCCCCTTTCCCTCCTGAACCTACCAATTCTCCATCCATGCCTACCCCTCCTATTATCCCTAGACCTCCCCTCTCTTCTGATTTCACCCCACTTATTCAAACACAGCTCAACCCTCAAAACCCCACCTGTATGCCACCAATTCACCCGGATTTCACCTCCCCCTCTATCAGTAACCTTCCTGTCAGTCAACCGCTCCCTTCCCCCAATCTTTCACTTCCCACTCCATCTTCCACTCCAACACTTCATCCTCCTCAGCAGAATATTCCCCCTCCCCCTTCCCCTCCCGCTCCAACGGTCACTCCCACTCCGCATTTTGACCTACCATCAACCCCTTCATTTTTGCAATTACTCCAGGACGCGAGTGTAGTCGCTATCGGCAATGCTCAGGCCTCTCAGATTTCCTTGGATTCGGTTTCCGCAGCAGCTTCAGTTCATCAACAGTATATCTCAACAATAGAAAACATCAATCGCATGGCAACCTCTCAATGGCACTCCCTCAACGAAACGGCCCGATTGCTCAAAGAAGAGCGAGATCATTATCGCGATATGGCCGACTCTGCGATGAAAGCCTTAGAAGATCTTCAGAATCGCTCCAACTTAGGGCTTTGTGCTAATGCTGCATGCCGACGTATCCGCAGGGAAAGGGATCACCTTAGACAATGCCTTAGTTCGCTACAGCTTACGATCGAACAAGCTTCTGCTCCTCTGCCCCCTTCTCCATCAACCTCGGCTGACAACCTCAATCAACCCCCACAATAAATTGCCCTCAGTCTAAATAAATTGCTCATCCACAGTCATAAAAATTACTCTTAGATTCCAGTATCCCTTTGCCAATAATTACCTCTACTTTTGATTTCTCATCATTCTTGTCGGGTGCATTATACTTTTTCTTCTCAATAAGATACACACCCTTTACTTTTTTTTTTTTTTTTTTTTCTTGCCTCCGTCATTTTCATCTCTGTGTCTTTGCAATTTCTCAGTTGGTATCGCTATTGTCTCTCCGGGACGGAGAGATCTTTAGGTGGTGGGCATCTGTAGAGCCCTAACCGGTTGAAAATAAAGGTACAAAGTATTTTTCCTCTTAAGGTTCAAAGGTTGAATCTAAAATCTTAAGGTGCAAAAGTAAAAGAATTAAAAGGAAAGGTGAAGGTGGAAGGCCGCGTACGCAAAGGTGGAAATAGGCCGCCCAATCAAAATTTTATTTTAAAAGTCACTCTTGTTCTAAAGTCACTACAAGACAAAGTAGCGAATCGTTGAGGACCAGTTCAAAAAGACAATCTTGGGACATTGGAAGGACACCAAGATTGTATTGCAGTTAGAGTGCGCGAACCGGCGGACTCTCAAACAAAAGGAAGGACAAAGGCTATTCTTGCACATCAAGAGTTGGGAGCAAGAGAGAGCTTCAAGGGAGCAAGAGAGAGCTTCAGAGGAGCAAGAGAGGAAGCAAGAAGAGCCTCCAGTATGCGACGACATTCAAGAGTGCAAGAGGTGCCAGGAGGAAAGTGTGCAGAGAAGAGAGAAGGCGGGCTGGATTCCAAGAGTTCCAAGGGCTATTGCGTGCGTGCGCAGTGATACCAATTCCTTAGCTTGGCGGAAGCTTAGTGCAAGGTGTGCACAAGGGAAGCGGGAAGCAAGTGAAGGATTGGTGCACGAGAGGCCGCCGCTAGAAGACTGGAGATAATTGGTCTTCAGTAATTGATACTCTCTGAAGTGGTATTTAGCCATTGATTAGACTGTGCGCAGTCATTGTAATTATTGAAGGATAATTAATATTCAAGGTTTCCAAGAGTATTCCTTTGCAGAAGTTCTCACTATTATTCCATTTTCATCATCTCTTTTTCTCCTACAAACCCTCAAACTCCTTCTTGTTCCCGAATCCCCAACAGGGCAGTCTTGTGCCGTATGATTAGTGTACTGCCTTTACTAACCACTAGGGTTGGCTTGGGGTTGTGTTACACTGGGACACACATTTGTCATATGATCACCACCGCAGGTGTAACAATGTTTAATGAATGTTAACCTGGGTACCTGTTTGCTAGAGACTCCTAGTTTATGAGCCACCTTCTCAACTAAATCTTCTATGGAGCTATAATGTTCCGAGGATGATTGAGAGGAGCTATCCAAATCTTTGTAGATCTTTGAAACAAAGAAAGTTCCAATTCATCTCCTAAATTGTCCTCAATGTCTATACAAATCCATGCACATTGCTCTAGAGTTCTGGGTTCCTTTAGATATATATAAGATTGTAGTCTAGAGCTCAAGAGGCCGTCCAAAAACAAAGACACTTGCTTGGCCTATGCGAAAAGTTCCGATATTGGGCATCTCTCAATATACTGTCTAAACCTATGTCCTACGAGTCTGATTGTTTATTGGGGGGTCTTTTTGAAGCTATGGATTAATGAGGAGCTGTTGTGCCTGATTCCACTTTTTGAGAACTCAATGATAAATGACTCTAACAAGTGATGAATGTCCCTAAATTTCCTTTGTTGTAAAGCCTACAACCAAGTTAAAGTTGTGTTCTTTAGCATGAGTCCAAATGTATTGTATTGTGTGAACATATCTTCCACTTGCTCCACTCGCAGCACTTGCTTAAACTCGACAACATGGTCATAGGGGTCTCGTATCCCATCAAAGTAATTTTTCATTAACTTCACTAACTGGGTAGGTCTCAACATTCTTGGATGCTCACGGGGTCTAAGTAGAGGAAAGTCATCCCTACCACCTTGTAGTCTTGGTTCTCTCGATCTCTCCATTCTATCAGTTTCCATGGTCGATCTATTTCTCCCTATGGTGTGAGTAAAACTTACTTCTGGCTTTTCCTTGTTCTTCTCTCTTTGGGATCCATGGGCTAAGGATGTCCCAACTCCTTGATGGCTAGTGTTCACATTTGCTCGTGATAGGGGAAATACCAACTCGTCTCTCCATGTGTAAGAATATATTGCATGATCGGACACTACGAACACTCGTTATATTACCTTTCCAGGTGTATCAGGGTCTTTGAATTCGTAGATTGTGATTGAACCTATTTCGTTCCATCCTAAACCTCCAAAATGCTTCATGAGTGTCTTTATTCAAAAATAACTCAATGCCTTTGTTATCTTGAGGAACCCATTCTGGGTTTAGCATCCTTGTCAATATCGATTTCCCTCTAGGTGTCCTAGGTTCGTCTCCTAATGGTTCTTGTCCTTTGGCTCCTGCTTCCGTCTCGAGAATGACTACACCAAACTCATTGGTGTGGTTAGGTTGATTAGTTATGATGTACATTGTTCCTTCCTTGTTTAAGTAGGCATCTCTCTCGAAATGAACCACTGGATGTTCCAATCCAATGGGTTGGTCACGGTTGTGCAATTCAACAACCAACCTTCTCAAATCATCCTCGCAGATGCAAGCACCTAAGTGGTTGGTTCGGACATATTCTAACTGGGTCCTATAGGGTCCTTTGGGTCTTTCTAAATAAGTTACACTTAACCCTCCTTCTAGTCTCTCCATGTTATAAGCCATTTCAGACTCACTTATCTCTGAGCTCAAATCGTATGGATAACTATTTAGTTGTTGATCCCAAGAGTGTGCTCTGATTCTCACACTTGCTTCTAAGGACCTAAGGCTTCGTCGATCTACCTTACCTATGTGCTTTTCTTATCTAAGGTTCATGAATTTATCTCCTTCAATCACTCAATATGCGTTCTAGTTGCCACTACTTTTTCGTTCTCAGTCTTTTGTTTCATTTTTATTTCTTTTAAACTCTTGTCTTGTCTCAATGTATACGTTGGGAATTGTCTTTTTGTTGTATGTTTAGGTTCTCATACCATTGAAATTAAGTTCTTTTGTTTGGGGGTTTTGCTATCACAATCTCTCAGCGTACATTTGGACTTGAGTAGTTAGTGCTCTTGCACTTGAATTGTTCCTATCGCCTGATTCAATCAACAATACTACTCACACTTAGCTTAAGCTAGCAATTGATTGAGGGGGTTGAGAGTTCTTCCAACCTCAAGTCCGATTCATTGATTGCTTTGATGCCCAAGAAGGCGTGCTTCCCAAGCCTTGCTTAGCTCTGTCTTTTACCTTGCTTTGGATGCCCTTGGATGACTCTTAATAGACCTGTAAAAATCCAAAGTTTAGACCAATATTTAACTTTAATGGATAGGCACTTTGATTGATACATTCTTAAGGGTCCTTTTTCTCCTTGTGAAATCCTCAATTGCCCCCTTGGTTTCCTAATCTCATAGAAGTGTCAACTTCAATTTATCCTATCTAAATATGAACATGTTATTCTTAAGAAAAACAGTTGAGGCCATCTAAGATTTGAAACGAGCTTTCCAACAAGCTCTATAGCTCAAAAAACAGATTTTGTATGAAAGAGTTATGATAGCTCAGGCTCTTCGGGATTAAAACACACAAACCAGATCTCTTCAAACATAAGCTTAGGAGCCCCAAAGATGCACCAATTACTAAAAAATCACTCAAAATTGCCAAAAAAAACAAACCCTAATTTTTGCATTTCAGCAAGATCGTCGCGATGGTCGGCTAGGATCACGATGGTGATGAACCGTCACAATGGTCTCAGCCCGTCGCAATGGTATGATAGAATTGTGATGGTCTAGAGGTGGTCATGATGGTATGCACAAAGCACATCGTCACGATGGTCTGAACTAGGTGAATCATCACGATGGTCAACAATATGCATGTCGTTGTGATGGTCTGGAGTGCACATGATGCAATGGCCTAAGTCTAACGAGGCATCACTGTTGGTGCATTTCAAGCCTTCACACATTGGCTTGGAACATTGGAACCTTGGAAGGCTAAAGCTTGAACCCTTGAAGGATATATTCACTTGGAACAATGATCATAGGAACCAATGCTTAATTGGTTATTACCTTTTATCCTATGTAAAAGTCTATATGACTTTAATCACTCTTGTAAACTCACCTACTGGAGGAAGTCGTGGAAAAGTAGATGGATGATTGAGAGAATATCTCATTCACTTTTAGGTACATGATTCTAGGAGATTAACTTGGATTTGAAATTCAAAATCTCATTCAACTTCTATAAAAGATACAAGGAAAAAGTCGCGGGTAATCTTCACTTCTCCCGAGGCAATTCTGAGTCAATGATTGAGTGTGTGTGAGCTACACCATATCCTACACCTCTGAGTACCATTGAGCATCACATTACATGCCAATGGGAATGTACAATCATTAGATTTAATCAATATACATACATTCATAATCTCTGGTTTCTCTGAGTGACTACCTTCAACTCTGTCAACTTCAACAAGGCATATCTCAAGATCCACTGAACCAAATTGGATGATTCAAATCACATTGGAACAAGCTTGAAGCATACTATATGCCTACAAAATTTGAAGGTCATTGGATCAACCATCTGAGAGAAATTGCGCTCGAAGTGATCTCTGGTATTTCTCTATACAGTTCCTAAAATGTCGAGGATGTCCCTAAGTTTGCTAAATTGATTTCTCAGAGTATAGTTTGTCATTTCCTCTCATTCCACTTGCAAATGAAAGCTTGTTAAGCTAATTGATTATGTCCAAAAGCAATTAGATCAATTTTAAGTGTGCTGGTCACACTGAGCATAACTCTGAGCAGGTGTCAATACCAAAGAGGAAGAGGTCACCAAAGAGGAGGATACTCTCAAGGCAGAGGTAGATTCAATCAATCTCAAGGCTACCATGGCTACAACAATAATTATAACAACAACTACAATCACAATGGCAACTATCAAGGTGGATACAGAAATAGGAAGGATTACAACAATTATGCAGAGGAGCAAGATGATTCCTTGTTGATCATGAACATGACATCTAAGTCAGGTATCAATGATGATCATTTGTTCTATATTGATTCAGGTTGCTCTAACCATGTAGCTGGAAATGTTGCCTTACTCTCTGATTTGGAAGAACCCAAAGGCAAGCATCAAGTGCAGACAGGTGATGACACTAAGCATTCAGTTGTTAAAGTAGGCAATGTCAAAACTAGTGATGGTAATCAGAATCTATTAAGCAGAGTGTTGTATGTTCCAACAATCACCAAGAATCTGATGAGTGTAGGTCAGATTGTGGAAAAAGGTCTACAGGTCAGGTTCACTCAACATGGTGCATATGTGGAGGATCCAAGACATGGATTCAGAAGGATAGCCAAGGGTGAGAAATCAAGTAGATTGTTTACCTTTGAACTTGAAGACACTAAGAATATTGCTTTGTACAACTATAAGGATCAAACCCTATGAGAATTGGAGATTTGGCACAAGAGATTAGGTCACATTGGAGAGAGGACCATAAAACAAATGAGCAGGGATCAATGTGTGCTTGGGATACCTAATGTATCCAAGCAACACATGATATACAAGTGTGAGGCTTGTCAATTTGGTAAGTCACACAGATTGCCCTATACCAAGAAAGGTTTTATGCATGAAGATTATCTGGAATTGGTACATACAGATGTTTGGGGACCTAGCAAGGAGCCATCCATATCTGGATCAAGGTACTATGTGTCCTTCATTGATGACTATAGCAGGTGGACTGTCTTATACTACATGAAACATAAAGATGAAGTATTTAATTGTTTCAAAAAATATCTTGCACTAGTTGAAAATCAAACAGGTAGACATTTGAAGAAACTAAGGTCAGATGGTGGTGGAGAATATTTCTCCAAAGACTTTGAAGATTTCTTGCAGGAAAGAGGCATCAAGAGGGAGATTACTACAAGGTACTCACCTGAACAAAATGGGGTAGCTGAAAGGAGGAATAGACTCATTATAGAGACAGCTAGGTCTATGCTAAATGAAAAGAAATTGCCAAATTATCTTTGGGCAGAGAGTGTATCTACTGCCACATATTTAATTAACAGGTTGCCATCAAAGACACTTGATGGAATGACACCCTATGAGGCTTGGCATGGTAAGAGACCATCTCTGGATCATTGCAAAATCTTTGGTTGTGTTGCATATGTGCATATTCCCTCACAGGTAAGGGGAAAGCTAGACCCTAAAGCTGAAAAGTGTATCTTCATTGGTTATGATTTGAATCAGAAGGGATACAGATTCTACAACCCCTCAAACAAAGGCTTCAAGGTAAGCAGAGATGTCATCTTTGATGAGAATGATTCATGGTATGAGAATGAGTGCAGGAAAGTTAGTCTACCTTATGACATGGAAGAAGATTTTCCCAAACTTGTCAGGCAAGAACCAATTCAGAAAGAGGACACAAGCTCAGATGATGAAGACACCATCAACATTGAAGAGTTCAAGGCTTGGAAATCCAAAGGAAAGATGAAGATGAAGGAACTAGAAGATAATCCAGAATCCTCAACTCAAGCTATGAGGAGATCTCAGAGAGAAAAGAAAAAACCTATTAGGTATGGGCATGATACTTCACTTGTAACCAAGCATTCTGTATATCTTGCAAAGGATCTCTTGAATGAAGAACCAGGTACATTTGAAGAAGCAATTACTAAACCAGAATGGAAAGAAGCAATGAATGAAGAAATGGAGGCTCTCAAGGAGAGTGACACTTGGGACTTGGTACCCAAGAAGGACTCCATGAAAGTAATAGGATCCAGATGGATCTACAAACTCAAGAGGAACTCAGATGGAACAATAAACAGGTATAAAGCTAGGTTGGTAGCCAAGGGTTTTGCACAAACCCAAGGCATTGATTATGAGGAGACATTTTCTCCTGTGGCCAAGATGCCAACTATCAGAGTTATGGTGAGTGTAGCTGCATCCAAGAATTGGAACATGTACCAATTGGATGTGAAGAATGCATTCTTGAATGGATGGATATCTGAAGAAGTCTACATGTCACAACCACCTGGCTATGAAGATCCAAATAAGGTAAATCATGTTTGTAAATTGAAGAAGGCTCTGTATGGATTGAAGCAGGCACCTAGAGCATGGAATTAGAGGTTGACAACCTATCTCCTAGACCAAGGATTCATGATGAGTAAAGCAGATACTTCATTGTTTATCAAAAGGAACAATTCAGAGGTAATATATTTGTGTGTCTATGTTGATGACATCATTATTACAGGAAATGATGTTCAGGGAATAAGACACATCAAAGGACAAATGATGAAGGAATTCAAGATCAATGATCTTGGATTATTGAAGTACTTCCTAGGACTTGAATTGGTCTACACAAATTCAGGTATCTTTATTACCCAAAAGAAGTACATTCAGGACATGGTCAAGAAGTTTAATTTGCAGGAAGCTAAAGTCTCAAGCACTCCTATGGAGGTCAACCAAAAACTCAGTGCTCATGAAGGAGAAGAACTCAAAGATATTACAGGTTACCAAAGTTTGGTAGGTAGTCTAAATTATGCTACCTTAACCAGGATTGATATATCATATGGTGTTAGTGTACTTAGCCAATTTATGCACAAACCAAGAGTACCTCATTTGGAGGCAGCCAAGAAGATAGTAAAGTACCTAAAGGGAACACAAAATCATGGTTTGTACTTTCCTTATTCATCAGACATTGATATTAAGGTATACTCAGATGCAGATTGGGCAGGTTGCAAGGATGATAGGAGAAGCACTTCAGGGTACATATGTTTTGCAGGTGATAAACCAGTTTCTTGGTCATCCAAGGAACAACCCACAGTAGCTTTGTCATCTACTGAGGCAGAGTATAGAGGGCTAGCCAATGCCACTCAAGAAGCCATATGGTTGAAACTTTTATATTCAGAATTGGGCCTATACACAAGGTCACCAATTATATTTGGGGATAACACAAGTTCTCTTCACCTTGCAGCTAATCCAATTTATCATGCAAGGACAAAACACATAGAGGTTCATTACCACTATGTGAGGGAGAAATTACTTAGCAAAGAAATTCTATTGTCATATGTATCTACTAATATACAATGTGCAGATTTACTTACTAAAGCTCTGGATGGAAGCAAGCTATGCAGGTTCAAATCCATGATTGGATTGCAGGAAATAATTGAAGACTAAAGATGAAGACTTGAGCCAAAGTGTTTGGCTTTAGGGGGAGCTGTTGGTGCATTTCAAGCCTTCACACATTGGCTTGGAACATTGGAACCTTGGAAGGCTAAAGCTTGAACCCTTGAAGGATATATTCACTTGGAACAATGATCATAGGAACCAATGCTTAATTGGTTATTACCTTTTATCCTATGTAAAAGTCTATATGACTTTAATCACTCTTGTAAACTCACCTACTGGAGGAAGTCGTGGAAAAGTAGATGGATGATTGAGAGAATATCTCATTCACTTTTAGGTACATGATTCTAGGAGATTAACTTGGATTTGAAATTCAAAATCTCATTCAACTTCTATAAAAGATACAAGGAAAAAGTCGCGGGTAATCTTCACTTCTCCCGAGGCAATTCTGAGTCAATCATTGAGTGTGTGAGCTACACCATAGCCTACACCTCTGAGTACCATTGAGCATCACATTACATGCCAATGGGAATGTACAATCATTAGATTTAATCAATATACATACATTCATAATCTCTGGTTTCTCTGAGTGACTACCTTCAACTCTGTCAACTTCAACAAGGCATATCTCAAGATCCACTGAACCAAATTGGATGATTCAAAGCACACTGGAACAAGCTTGAAGCATACTATATGCCTACAAAATTTGAAGGTCATTGGATCAACCATCTGAGAGAAATTGCGCTCGAAGTGATCTCTGGTATTTCTCGGTACAGTTCCTAAAATGTCGGGGATGTCCCTAAGTTTGCTAAATTGATTTCTCAGAGTATAGTTTGTCATTTCCTCTCATTCCACTTGCAAACGAAAGCTTGTTAAGCTAATTGATTATGTCCAAAAGCAATTAGATCAATTTTAAGTGTGCTGGTCACACTGAGCATAACTCTGAGCAGGTGTCAATACCAAAATAGCAAGTTTTTCAGGATTCTTGAAGTCACAAGTAGTCTGTTTTGATCTAATCATTACTCAACTCATTTCCAAAGTACATATAGCATATTTTGGTATCATTTGGAAGCTCAAGGAGTCTTCTAAGCATATCTGAAGAGAAAGGAGGGTAGGTGTGAAGCAGGTCTAGCAGCACCAACTTGATCTTCTGAGTGCATCCAGCCATCACTTCCAACAATCACGATGGCATGAGCCAATCGTGATGGTCAAGGGTCAAGCGATTCGTCGTGATGGTCCAAAGACACAATGGTCTCAAGGCGTTGTGATGGCATGAGCCAATCGCGATGTTGCAGACTACGCATGATTATCGTGATGGTATACCTGAATCGTCACGATGACCTTAGTCTGTCACGATGGTCTCAAACCATTGCAATGGTGTGAGCCCATTGCGATGGCTCGGTATCATCATGATGGCGTGAGCCAATCATGGTGGTGATGCCTCATCGCGATGGTGTGAGCCAATTGTGATGGTTCACCAAAATGAAAATTTTTGAAATGCGCATATGGATTCCTCTATGTACAAGTCCACCCTATACCATGCCAATGATGCAATCACAAAAAGACTAAGTTCTCATACCATAGTGATGGTATGAGACCTACAGCAGAAATGACAAGAAGTGAAGATTTTTACCTTTTCAAAGTTGTCCTAATGTACTAGAGCATTTTCATGCATGAAAAACTCAAAAGCACAAACACACTCTTGCTCAAGAGCTCTCTCTCTCTCACACATTCATAAATGAGGAAAATGGGATCAATAGATGGACATGCTATTTTTTTATTTTTTTGAGATGTGAGAAAATGATACGGGGGTGGACTAAAATTAATTACCTTTCAATGCTAATTCTCACTATACTCTTACCATCACATGTTCGTCTTAGAGCTTGTCCCCGGCAACGGTGCCAAATTTAGTGTTGTTCTAGACAATGATAAGCACCACGTCAAGAAGCTCTACCTCCTTAATTGTCAATCCACGGAAGAGATAGGTTGATATGAAGATTGCGAACGAGTGAGGTGAGTGATTATGAAGGTGAGAAGCATGCAAATGCACACACACATACACTAACACAGACACGGTAGAGACAAGTGAGAAGCAATGGAAGGTAAAAGGTAAGCTCTATTACTCAAGAACACTCTTACAAGCTCTCAAATAGACTACAATCTCTAACAAGGTGTAGTTGTTTGCATCGAACGCCGTGGGGCAGAAGGCCTGGGTTCGATTCCTGCCCGACTGGACATTTCAAATTTCTTTGTACTCTCAAAAATAAAAATGGTATGATCATTGGTAAATATGTGACAAGGGTGATGAAAATCGTTGTCTAAAGTTTTAATTGCTATATTGTAAAGCATCTTTCTTGAAAAATTGAACACGTCTGGCCCCTCGCAACTTATTGC
>MU260366.1:147500-155000 GCA_020310875.1 Ceratopteris richardii
CTAACTATGAGACCTCCCACATCTGGATGTGGCCAACTACATGAACTCACGAAGCGTAATATGTACGTGCCAGGTTTGGGTATTGATTGAGCTTTGAGAGATGCTTCTGCTTCTTGACAAGATATCATGACTAAAATGCATTCTGGCTCTTGAATTTCCCATGTCTTCTGTACCCTAGGGTTCGACATAGACAAAAAGACTGGATATATCCAATACCATAATCGATTGAAATCTTCATGCATAACATACTCCTTGCATCTTGTCAGGCGTCTCAGGAAAGATTTGTCCTACAAGGTGGAAAGCAATAGTATGAAGATCACAATATACTGCATTCACCATGTGCTTAGATAACACCTTAAACATAGCGAAAACGCAACAATTTAACAGGTGACAAAATATTTTTATCTTTTCCCAATAAATACGGATGCTTATACAAAGAAGAGGAAAAACTATGTAGCCAAGGTGAACATGAATGAAAGAAGTTACTTTCTCCTAAAGATAGATAGATAGATAGATAGATAGATAGATAGATAGATAGATAGATAGATAGATAGATAGATAAATAGATAGATACATAGGTAGGTAGGTAGATAGATAGATAGATAGATAGATAGATAGATAGATAGATAGATAGATAGATAGATAGATAGATAGATAGATAGATAGATAGATAGATAGATAGATAGATAGATAGATAGATAGATAGATAGATAGATAAATGAATAGATAGTTGGATAGATAGATAGATAGATAGATAGATAGATAGATAGATCGATAGATAGATAGATAGATAGATAGATAGATAGATAGATAGATAGATCGATAGATAGATAGATAGATAGATAGATAGATAGATAGATAGATAGATAGATAGATAGATAGATAGATAGATAGATAGATAGATAGATAGATAGATAGATAGATAGATAGATAGATAGATAGATAGATAGATAGATAGATAGATAGATAGATAGATAGATAGATAGATAGATAGATAGATAGATAGATAGATAGATAGTGATAAATGAATAGATGGATGAATAAATGGATAGATGGATAGATAGATAGATAGATAGATAGATAGATAGATAGATAGATTGATAGATAGATAGATAGATAGATAGATAGATAGATAGATAGATAGATAGATAGATAGATAGATAGATAGATAGATAGATAGATAGATAGATAGATAGATAGATAGATAGATAGATAGATAGATAGATAGATAGATAGATAGATAGATAGATAGATAGATAGATAGATAGATAGATAGATAGATAGATAGATAGATAGAGAGAGAGATAGATAGATAGATAGATAGATAGATAGATAGATAGATAGATAGATCTATCGATCGATCGATCGATCAATCCATAAGATAGATAGATAGATAGATAGATAGATAGATAGATAGATAGATAGATAGATAGATAGATAGATAGATAGATAGATAGATAGATAGATAGATAGATAGATAGATAGATAGATAGATAGATAGATAGATAGATAGATAGATAGATAGATAGATAGATAGATAGATAGATAGATAGATAGATAGATAGATAGATAGATAGATAGATAGATAGATAGATAGATAGATAGATAGATAGATAGATAGATAGATAGATAGATAGATCTATCGATTGATCGATCGATCAATCCATAGATAGATAGATAGATAGATAGATAGATAGATAGATAGATAGATAGATAGATAGATAGATAGATAGATAGATAGATAGATAGATAGATAGATAGATAGATAGATAGATAGATAGATAGATAGATAGATAGATAGATAGATAGATAGATAGATAGATAGATAGATAGATAGATAGATAGATAGATAGATAGATAGATAGGTAGATAGATAGATAGATAGATACATAAATGAATAGATAGATGGATAGATAGATAGATAGATAGATAGATAGATAGATAGATAGATAGATAGATAGATAGATAGATAGATAGATAGATAGATAGATAGATAGATAGATAGATAGATAGATAGATAGATAGATAGATGGGTGGATGGATGGATAGATTGATAGATGGATATATGGTTAGATAGGTAGGAAGGTAGGTAGGTAGGTAGGTAGGTAGCTAACTGGTTAGGTTGTTGAGATATCAAGCTCAACATGTGATGATCCTGGATGACACGTACCAGTTTTTCGTTTCTCTAACATGTATAGTGGTCACGCCGGTATATGTCAGGGATACTTCATTGAGCTTTATTAGATTTATCTACCAAGAGTAATGGCACATTTGTTTCTTGCCAGCTCACTCATTCGCGAACATTAGGTTTTTCCTTATGTACTTGTCTTTATATATTGCACCGGTTGTATTCTTGTTTTTTAGGTCATTCTTGTACATTCCTTTTATGTAATAGAAGAAGAAGAAGAAGACTATTCTTCCTTGCCTCAATCTGTGTGTGCTTCTCCTTGAGAGTGAGAGTGTGTGTGTGAGCTCTCTTCCTTATCTCCTTCCTCGTGACATGGTATCAGAGCCAGCGTGGCTGTAGAGAGCTCGTGGAGAAGGCAACGGTGAAGACTACGGGGCAAGGCGTGGAGAAAACACGATTTCACAAACGGCCTCCGTTTGTTACAAAAATCGTCGTGAAGGTAGAAGACCTCAAAATATTTTCGAGAGTTATCCCTTTAGGGTCACTAGTTTTTGTCAGATCAAAGTTTCGGAGCCATCTCAACCTCCGTTTTGAGCCTGTAAGGTGGGGCCCACAGAAAAACTAGGTCAGTTTCAAAAATTGTAACTTGCGTTGTGTTTGGCGACACTCATATTTTCCAGATTCAGAATTTCAAGCAATTCCGTGTAGTGTTGATACACAAAAACTGTGTTTTTCTGAGATCGATTTGTCACGTCATAGTGTGACAGTGTTCAAGCAGAAGTGCTGCTTGTAGTGTGTTGTGGTGTTGTGAATTGTTGCAGAAATGGCAAACGCAGATGGAATGAGTCAGCTTATGAGCGATAAGCTGGACAAGAACAACTTCCATGCTTGGAGATTCAGAATGACGAATTTCCTGATGGGAAAAGGCTACTGGAAGTACATCGAAGGAGAGAATGAAAATGCTCCGCAGTTACCAGAAAGGAATCGGACTGCAGAACAGTTAAGAGCATATGAGGAATGGAATCAAGGAGCACGAAAGGTAATGTATTGGCTATCTGTTAGCATACAAGATAGCATGATTGGACACATAAAGGATGCCAAGACTCCAAAAGAGGCTTGGAACAATTTGGTCACTTTGTACGAGACAAATACAAAGGCACGGAAATTGCAACTCAAGAATGAGCTGCATACATTGGAGAAAAAGAGCATGTCGATAAGTGACTACACTCTAAAAATCAAAAGCATATGTGAGTCACTTGCATCTATTGGCGTGACTGTAGATGATGATGATAAGGTGGAAGTGTGCCTTCGTGGTTTAGGAGTTGCATATAAGCAGTTCAGAACTTCTATACAGACAGGGAAAATATTCTGAATTTTGCTGATTTGGTCTCTATGCTGATCATTGAAGAAAAGAATCTTGGTGAGGATTCAAACTCCCCAGGAAAGCCCAGTTCTGAGTAGGTATTCTACTCTGGCAGAGGAAGAGGCAGAGGTAGAGGTTTTGGAAGTGGAAGAGGAAACAGTAACCAAGACCAAGGTCAACAATAGAATCATGCAGGAGGAAGAGGACAGTTTCGAGGCAGAGGGAGCCAAAGAGGTCGCAGAAATTTCCAAAGAAATGATTCAAGTAATGATAGTAAAGGATGTTGGAATTGTGGTAAACTTGGACACTTTGAACGTGATTGCAGGTTAAAGAATCAAAATAACAGAAGGCAGCAAAACAACTATGCATCCACAAGTGCAGATGATTCTGAGAAGCTGTTTATGGTTCAACATCACATGATGAATACAATGTCTGCTGGTGTTTCAAAATCGAATGATAATGTCTGGTATGTTGATTCAGGTGCTTCAAATCACATGACCAGTCATGCAGAATGGTTTAGTAGTTTGCAGAAAATGTCAGTTCCTGGATATGTTGAAACAGGTGATGACACATCGCATCCTATTGAGCATATAGGAAACATAGCATTGTCTATGGAGGACGGAGAGGTAAAACATCTCGCTGATGTGCTGCATGTTCCAAATATAACGAAGAATCTGGTTTCTGTTGGACAAATGGTTGACCAGGGATTACAAGTCAGGTTCAATGCTAATGGATTATATGTAGAAGAGTACAAGCAGGATGGACGATTGGTTGCCAAAGGAAACAAAGTAGGTAGGATGTTCACCTTAAATGTGAAGATTCCTTAAATGAATGCAGTCATGTTTGCGAAAGGTGCAGGAGTTATTGCAGATATAGAGATATGGCACAAACGGATTGGACATGCAAACTTGCAAAGGCTGAAACTGATGCACTCAAAGGAGATTGTCCATGGACTACCAAATTTCAAAGTTGCAGAAATGCAAAAGGTATGTGCAGCATGTCAATTTGGTAAACAATCAAGAGCATCATTTCCACATGACAAGCATGTTAGTGAGAATGTACTAGAAGTAGTACATACAGATGTTTGGGGTCCAGCAAAGACCACATCTATGGGCAGTTGCAGGTTTTATGTTACTTTCATTGATGACCATACATGCAAAGTATGGGTATATTTCATGAAAGAGAAGAGCGGGGTGTTTACTCACTTCCAGAATTTTAAAGTTATGGTGGAAAAGCAGACAGGGAAGTACATTCAAACATTAACATCTGATGGAGGAGGTGAATACATGTCAAATGAGTTCAGCAGTTTTCTAAAAAATCATGGAATTCGGTGTCAGTTTTCTTGCAGGTACACACCACAACAGAATGGTGTTGTTGAACGCAAAAATAGAGATATTGCAGAAATAGCAAGAGCCTTGATGGCTGAGAAGAATATGCATCATTGTTATTGGGCAGAAGCTGTGCATACTGCTGTATACATCATGAACAGAACTCCGACTGCTGCTGTACATCAAGTTACACCTGAAGAGAAGTTTACAGGTAAAAAGCCAAACTTATCACATCTAAAAGTTTTTGATTGTATTGTATATGTACATGTTCCAGATGAGTTGAGGATGAAGCTTGATCCGAAAGCAGAAAAATGTGTCTTCATTGGATATTCCCTTGAGCAAAAGGGGTACAAATGTTATAACCCACTCACACGACAGGTGAAGGTGAGCAGAGATGTGGTATTTGATGAAATGTCAAGCTTCTATGCAGATGCCAGAGAAGGACTGAATCTTGAACCAAATGACAAAGAAAATGCTGAAAAAGCTAGTGCAGAATCTCAAGTTTTGAGTGGACCGGATGCATCACCAAGCAATAGTTCCAACTCAAATCCATGGAGTGGAAGATTGCGTGGAAATTTCAGTCCAGCAAATTCATCAAATACATCTAAGAAAGGTAAAGAAAAGCTTTCTACTGGTAGTAAAACAGGTGCAGGTTTTGAAGACATTGATGGAGATTCAAGTGGTTCAGAAAAGAGTCTTGATGAGGAACTTGGATTGCCCTCTGTGAAGACTCCAGGAGTAAGAAGGGCACATGCAGATGATACAAGAAGAAGTGACCGAGGACCAAGAAGATCTGGGAGGATGCGTAATTCAGTGCAACGATTGACATATGATAGTTACATGGCTCGCCATTGTGCCTACATGACAAAGGTAATACAAGATGCTGAACCTTCTTGTTTTGAAGATGCAATTGGTAATGCAGATTGGGAAAAAGCTATGGATGAGGAGATGGCTGCACTTTATGGAAATGATACCTGGAAGCTGGTTCCATTGCCGCAAGGAAAGAAATCCATAGGCTGCAAATGGGTTTACAAGGTAAAGCATAATGCTGATGGTAGCATAAGCAGGTATAAAGCACGATTGGTAGCTAAAGGTTATGCACAGACATATGGCATTGATTATGAGGAAACATTCAGCCCTGTAGCTAAAATGTCTACTGTCAGAACACTTATTGCATTAGCTACAGCAAAAGGATGGACTTTGCATCAGATGGATGTGAAGAATGCTTTCCTACATGGTGAGTTACAGGAAGAAGTATATATGGACCAGCCACAAGGATATGAAGATTCAAAACATCCAGAATATGTTTGCAGGTTGCAAAAGGCTTTGTATGGGCTGAAGCAGGCCCTGTGTGCATGGCATGCAAGGATTGCCAGTAATTGGGTTTTCTATGTGTGATGTAGATCACTCACTATATGCAAGGAAGGCTGATGATGGCATCACTATTGTGGCTATTTATGTTGATGATCTGATTGTAGGTGGTGATAATGAAGAAAGCATCAAAGAGGTAAAGAAACTTCTTATGCAGGAATTTGACATGAAAGATCTTGGTGTGCTGCGCTATTTCTTGGGCATTGAGTTTATACATACAGAAACAGGTATATGGATGTCACAAAGGCAATATGCATGAATATGCTGCAAAAGTATGGTATGGCTGATTGTAAGCCGATTTCTATGCCTTTAGATCAGAATTTGAAATTGGATACTACATCAGGTGAAGCATTGGAAAATGTTACTATGTATAGGAAAATTGTGGGAAGTCTTATATATCTTACAATTACATGGCCTGATTTAAGCTACACTGTTGGACTTGAAAGTCAGTTTATGCAGGTTCCCAGGAAGCCACATTTGGATGCTCTGAGGCGCACTCTACGTTATGTGAGTGCTACTTTGGATTATGCATTGTTTTATGAAGCTGGTGTAGATTTGCAGGTTCATGGATACACCGATGCATATTGGGCTGGTAGTACTCCAGATAGAAGATCTACTAGTGGCTTTCTTTTCTCACTTGGAGGTGCAGCTATTACATGGAGCAGTAAGAAGCAACCCAGTGTTGCTTTGTCGAGTACAGAGGCTGAGTATAGAGGTGCTGCAATGGCAGCATGTGAGGTATCATGGCTGGAGATGTTACTTGCAGATTTAGGTGGGGAAGTGCAAAAGCCTATCACTATCTATTGTGATAATCTTAGCAACATACAGTTAGCACGGAACCCTGTTTTCCATGCTAGAACAAAGCATATCGAGGTACATTATCACTTCATCAGAGAGAAGGTATTAGCAGGTGATATTGATCTTGTTTATGTGAGAACAGATGAGCAAGTTGCTGATATTTTCACCAAAGCACTTGGAGCTGAGAAGTTGAAGAAGTTTCGGAAGCTGCTTGGATTAAAAGATATGGCATTGAGCTTGAGGGGGAGTGTTGAGATATGAAGCTCAACATGTGATGATCTAGGATGACACGTACCAGTTTTTTGTTTCTCTGACATGTATAGTGGTCACGCCGGTATATGTCAGGGATACTTCATATTTATCTACCGAGAGTGATGGCACATTTGTTTCTTGCCAGCTCACTCATTCGTGGACATTAGGTTTTTCCTTATGTACTGGTCTTTATATATTGCACTGGTTGTATTCTTGTTTTTTAGGTCATTCTTGTACATTCCTTTTAGAAGAAGAAGAAG
>MU260366.1:160000-175000 GCA_020310875.1 Ceratopteris richardii
TCTCAAAACCTAAGTGAGCTTGAAGTGTGGCATACGAGACTTGCTCATGTGAATGAAAGAACCTTGAAGGATATATGTAGGGATCGAAGTGTTCTAGGATTTCCAAACATATCAAAGCAACACATGATCAACAAATGTGATGCATATCAGATTGAGAAGGCACAAAGACAACCATTCAACCACAAAAGCTACATCCACAACAACTTATTGGACTTAGTACATACAGATGTATGGGGACCAAGTCAAGAACCTTCATTGGTAGGATCAAGATATTATGTCTCATTTATTGATGACCATAGTAGATGGACTATTCTATACTTTATCAAGAGTAAGACTAAAGCATTTGATTGCTTCAAAAAGTATCTAGCACATGTGGAGAATCATATAGGTAGATCACTCAAGAATCTTAGATCTGATGGAGGGGGAGAATAATTCTCCAGAGAGTTTGATGAGTTCTTGCAGGAAAAAGGTATCGAAAGGTAAGTGACTACCAAGTACTCTCCTCAACTCAATGGAATTGCAGAGAGAACAAACAAGACATTGGTTGGATCAGCCGGAGCAATGCTTGAAGAGAAGAGGTTGCCACATTATCTATGGGTAGAGGCTATTTCAACTACTATGTACCTTGTCAATAGACTACCATGCAAATCACTTCAAGGTATGACTCCTTATGAAGCATGGCATGGAAGAAAACCTATTCTTGGACATTGCAAGGTGTTTGGATGTTTACCTTATGTTCATGTACCATCACAAATAAGAGGTAAGCTAGATGAAAGGGCAATAAAGGCAGTATTTATTGGGTATGTCTCAACTCAAATGGATTACAGGTTCAATAATCCTTCAACCAAGCAATTCACTACAAGTAGAGATGTTTTGTTTGAAGAACATAGGTCATGGTATGATGGAGACAAACAAAAGGTAACATTACCATATGATCTTGATTCTGATTCTCATCAATTAGGAAGTAAGCATGATACATAGGTCTAGGATTCAAGAAGTGATACAGATGATGACCAAGATGAAAGGGAAAAGGATTACAGACTATGGAAGTCAAGAGGCAAAGAAAAGATGCAAGATTGTGGAGAATATTCTAAGCAAGCTCCTAGAAGATCAACAAGAGAGAAGAAACAACCAGAAAGGTATGGATATGATTCCACATTTTTTACAAAGTATTCAATCTACTTGGCAAAAGACTCAATTTAAAAAGAACCCTCAACCTATGAGGAGGAAAAGGAAAACCCTAATTGGGAAAATGCCAGGAAAGAATAAATAGGTGCATTGAAGGAGATGGTGCAAGAGAATGAGGATTACGACCACCACATCCTAGAGAGATGAATCTCCTCCCAACCAAATGTCTCTATATATAGCTCTCTCTAGGGGACTGCCTTCTTGGGCAGGTGGATACTAGATAGCCATGTGTTGGCCATGTAACTGCATGTGCACCAAGTGTCCCAGTCAACTCGAGTTAACTCAAGTGGATGCTTCTAGAAGGCTCTAGATCTCTTTGGGCAAAATACTCTCCCCATGTCCCCCATGGGGATTGAACCCAAGACCTCCTCCTTCACATCCTTGAGACTTAACCACTAAGCTAAGTGGATCACTTGTTCACAAGAGCACAAGACCTCCTAGTAAGTCTAAACTCGATTTTGGTCATACACACAGATGACCAAATGGTGTCCGATTTCAGATCTGTCTGAACCGGCCAGACCCTTGGATCATAGACTTATTTATTACATTTTCCCCCCTTGGAAAGTATTTTTGTCCTCGAAAATAGAGCTATATACATACTGTAGGCAACCCTCGAGCCTCATGTTCTAAAATTGGAAGAACATGTTCATGTTCTAAAACTGGAAGAACATGCCTCATCTCTGTGGTGGCATCCCTGTCCAAATGATTCAAAAACACTGTCTCGCTTTGCTCTTTGATAAAGTAGTCAAAGTACAAAGTAGTAAATGAATAATAAGGGTGGATCTAAAAACATCCATGGCCAATTCACAGTTTCGATGTGCGATCTAGGCACAAACATGTGAACTAGGTGGATTCAAATTACTAGTGCATTTCTAGGCATAATTGGTGCATGGACTTAGTAATGAAGGTGGGATTTTTATCCCTTGCAAGACTTTGAGAACTCTTGATTCACTTGAAATTGTTTTGGAGAACTTGAAGTTTGGTTGTCCCAAATATCTAACTTAGATGTTGGTACAATGGTTTACTTTGATCCAACAGTTACTTGATTTTTCCACCCAATTAGAGGACTACTTTGTCCTAATGAGTTTAAAAGTCCTATGTAAACTGTAAGAGAAAGTTACAATTTTCTTTGAGTCAACATATAACTTGCCCAATACAAATTTGCAATGAAATTTGTCCAACTTAGGACACTTTTCTCAAAGACTAGTTTTTAGCTAAAACTTATTGGGAATCGTCAATCTATTGAGCAATTCCTAACTTCTCTATTCTAGAGTATATTTGACTCTAGGAAATCATTTATGCTATAACTTGAAGCAAACTCAAATAAATAAGTCCACTTAGACTTATTATCTTTTCAAGATTGAAAAGGTTCTTGTACATAACATCTATCTAGGATGTTTTAATTTAGTTATCTAGTTCTAACCAGCTAACCCTGGTCTTTTGCAAAAGGAATCAGATACCATATCTGAGCCAATTCAAAAAGATTTGAAAAGCGGAATGAAATAAATAAAACCAATTCAAACTTCGAAGATACGTAAACTTGGTATGAGTCAAAGTCTAGATGACTTAGGTCTTTAACTTCTTACAATTCAATTTCAACAGGATATTGAATCATTTTTCCTATCTTTAAGAAAAATAAGTTGGATTCTCAAAAAGATTCAAAGCAAAAACTAAAACATCATCCAACCACATGATACTAGTGTGGTAACCATCATCAGTGTGTCGACCCACTGAGGTTTTGTTGATGAGTTTTTTATTCAAATAATGCTTCGCCTGAGACTAAGTTCATGTCACATTCAGTCTTTCTGACTCCTTACTAGGAATGCAACTCTTGTGCATTTCTTTGAATCAAAAGAGTGAATTTACCAAGTTACACTAGGAACTTAATATTTGACTTAGTCAATCAAATCCTTGGTTGAAAAGATCAACACAAAATCAAAGTCCAACTTTTTTCAGAAATTTATGAAATATTTCTGAATTAACAACACTTTATCTTGAAGTGTTTCAAGAAGATTTTGGAAGTTACTTACTTCGTATCTTCTGTTTCCTTGTTCTTGAAGTTATCTTGAAGTTATCTTGAAGTTATCTTGAAGTTATCTTGAAACACTATTTTTATCCTTCTTGTATTAAACTCCTTTTTAGAATTCTTAATTCTCTTGAGGATCAAATTATACTTCAAGATCCAAACTAGGACTAAAAGATAATTATCATCCCACGGTCCAATGTCCCATACCATCTTTCCTACATCAATCTGAGTATAAAATTTGGTGTCCCATACCACCCTATTTTATATTCACATTAATTTGTGGGTGATACTTATCCTAAAGTCAAAACATCTCTTGATAGAGTACCTTCTTGCTTCAATTCTTTACAAAAATTTTGAAGTTTCAGGCATTACCTCTAACTAGATATTCTAGGTTTTGATTCCTTCACATGATCGTCTCACAATCATGTGCTTTGCCTTGATAACTTGAAAACCTCTTGACAGAATATTAATTCTTCTTTGCTAGGTTTTTCAAATGAAAACCAATTATAATTCCAAGTACTTGAATTTTCATAGATTCAAGCTCAATTGGTTTACCCTTGACCAATTTGTAGTGACAAGATTTTTTTAACTTCTTGTCTTTAGATGCTTTCTTTACTGATGCTTTAGGTATCTATCCTGGCCGAGACTTTTACAGGAATCTCTCTACTGCTTAAGTCTAAGCATGCGTTCATGCTCTTTGGATTTTTACTAAAATCCCTTTAACGATAGGCAAACATTTATGTTTTACCTTCAACAGACTTAAGTACCATCTTCACGGTTGCAGACTACATTCTTGGAATTTCTTCACTCTGTTCAGAATTGGAACAGCTTACTCTTTTCACAATTTTCCATTGGATAAATGGAACTTGAGTGAATAATTCCCAGCAGGAATTTTATTGCCAATACTTGGGCAATCTACAAAGTAGTTCCAATCGCACATACTTGGACAATCATGGCCAAGTTTGATCAAGTCTAGTTGATCTTGTGACTAAAATAAAGAATAAGTCTTTATAATTAAGATCTCCTGAACTATCAAAAGCTCCTTTGCTTACCCGCGGGATTTTAGAGATCTTTCCCCTATTAAGTCCAAGCATATATTGATGCCTCTCAGATTCCAAAGCTAAGAATTTTTTATATACCTTTGGGTTATATCACTATTTGGACTTAAGTAACCATACCAAAGGTTTGGAAACTATTGGGAACTACTTGTTATTAAATTGACTTGAAAGATTTTTTTTTCTCACATCTAGGGAGATATATTTCTTTCAAGAACTTTAGATTCCTACCAAGGATTCAAGTAATACTAAGCCAATGATTCATCTTGGAATCTTTTGCTTTCTAGTCTAATGATTCATCTTGGAATCTTTTGCTTTACTAGAATCATCTCTCTAAAAGAAATCTTGACTATTGAACAAGAACAAGACTTAAGGCTTTATTGCTTGTCCAAAAGATATTCCTTTTTAACTAAGGAAATATTTAACTAGGCTATTTCCTTTATTGGTTTAACTTTTAGGAAGTAGCTTAATTCCTAAAGATTACTTTGAAATATCTTTTAGAGAATATCTTGATTCCCAAAGATTAATTTGACTTGGGTTTCTTCTTTAAGCTCAAATTAGCTTTAAAAAAACCAAACATACTTTGTATCTTGGCAAAACATCTATATCCTAAAGAGGTTTTGCCTTCTTCATCTTTTGGCAAAACATCCATAACTAGTAGATGTTTTGCTCATATCTATCCAATCCATCAATTTCTATCCCGATTGATGGGTATGTTCGTTTTTGGAAAGATGTGCTTAACAAGAGGTCTAAGCTATCATTTTTCCAATGACTTATCTCTTTATACACCTTTTATTAGAACATCATCATTCCTTGGTCCTATCATATATTATGAATTTATGTGTATTTTGGGAAGAGTTCATGAATCAACTAAGATCCTCTACTTGGAACGTCTGCCTTCCCAAAAATAAATTCATCTTGAACATGGTAGGAGAATGATCTCACATGTGGAATAGAAGGCTTGATTATTTCATTTTAGTGTTTCTCTTTTAGGAAATATCTCAATTCCTAAAAGTCAATTACCGAGGTTTCATCGTGAGATACGAATCTTGAAACTACAAACAAACTTCTGAGAACTTTCGAAGTCTTCTAAATAGAAGAGTGCTTCCAAAGTTTCCATGTTTTCATGGCCCTATGCATCATTACCAGAGAGCAAAACATGAACAAAACACAAATCTATTGAACTTCAAAGTTCAATTTGTATTTAAGTTCATCGATTTGGTTGTTGAGTTCCATGGAATCGAAGAGTGCTCATGGAACTTGGAAATATAGCTGAAGTTATCATCCAATCTTGGGATGCTTAAGAAGTTACATAAATTACATAACTAATCAACTAAAGCTTATCCGCATGACTTTCTAAATATCACCTATACTTAGAGTAATCATTATAATATTAGCTTCATGACTCCCTAAGTACATCCGGGACTTAGAGTCATCAGACATCGCAAAAAGTTTGCAAGTAATTAAATTTTCTTGCTCATCAAGTGTTGAGAGTGATGGTTGGATGCACTCAGGAAATCAGTTGGTGCTGTAAAACCTGCTTCACACCTGCCCTCTTTTTCTTTCAGATATGCTTAGTACACTTGCTTAGATTCCAAATGACACAAAGAAACCATATATGTACTTTGGAAATGGTTTGGGTAATGATCAAACCAAAACAGATAACTTGGTACTTCAAAAATCAAGAAAAACTTTCTATTCCTGTAGTGATACCTGCTCAGACTTTTACTCAGTGTGACCAGCACACTTAAAATTGGTATAATTCCTTTTGGGAGTATTAAAGTACCTTAGTAAGCTACCAATCACAAGTGAAAACACTTCAATTGATAAACTATGCACTGAGAAATAAGTTTAGCAAACTTCTAGTTACCCCCGACTTTTTAGGAACTCTGCAGACACAGACCAGTGTGCACTTCGAAGCGGATTTCTCCCAAATGGCTGAATGAAATCCTCTGAGATTTTGTATGCTTGTAGTAGATCTTGAGCTGGTTCCAATGAGCTATAGATCTCTTGATTTGGTTCAGAATATCTTGAGTTATGCTCCTTTGAAGTTGACAGACTTGGAGAAGATAACACAGAGAAGATCACAGATAGTGAATGTATACTTCTATTGATTAATGTGTTTGTACAATCTCATTAGCTTGACAAGCATAGCTAAATGAGGTATTGTGGTGTTGGCTATGAGGTAGCCCTCACACACAATGAGTTACAATGATAAAAGGCCTCGGGGAGTGAGCTAGAGTGAGTGAACTCGCGACTTTTCTTCTACAGCTTTTATAGGAGTTTGTTCTTCATTTGAATTTGAAATTCAAACTAAGGCTCCCTTGAATCTCTCCACTAAAAGTAGGGAGATATTCTCTCCACTTAACTATTCTCTTTTCCACGACTAGTGAGGTAGGTGAATGACTTCAAGTGATTACAAATAAATGTCAAGTCAAATAGACTTTTACAAGGGGTAAAAGATAATAACTCATAAGTATGAGTTCCTATGCCTTATCCTTCATGAAGAGATATCTTTCAAAGGTTCCAAACCCATCTTCAAGGTTCCAATGTTCCAAGCCAATGTGTGAAGGCTTGATATGCACCAACAGCTCCCCCTCAAGCCAAACACTTTGGCTTAAGTCTTCTTCTTCATTCTTCAATTACTTCCTGCAATCCAATCATAGATTTGAATCTGCATAACTTGTTTCCATCCAATGCCTTTGTAAGTAAATCTGCACATTGCATATTAGTAGACACATATGTCAATTGAATCTCTTTGCTAAGTAGCTTCTCTCTCACATAGTGGTAATGAACCTCTATGTGTTTAGTTCTGGCATGATAAATTGGATTTGCTGCAAGGTGAAGAGAGCTAGTGTTGTCACCAAAGATAATAGGTGGCCTTGTGAGTAGGCCTAACTCTGTATATAGAAGCTTCAACCAGATAGCTTCTTGAGTGGCATTTGCAAGCCCTCTATACTCTGCTTCAGTGGATGACAATGCCACTGTAGGTTGCTTCTTAGCTGACCAAGAGATAGGCTTATCTCCTGCAAAACAAATATACCCTGAGGTGCTTCTCCTATCATCCTTGCATCCTGCCCAATCTGCATCTGAGTAAACTTTTATGTCAATATCTGATGTATAAGGAAAATACAAACCATGACTTTGTGTTCCCTTCAAATACTTCATGATCTTCTTTGCTGCCTCTAGGTGAGGTACCCTTGGTTTGTGCATGAATTGACTAAGCACACTTACTCCATATGCTATGTCAATTCTTGTCAAGGTAGCATAGTTCAAACTACCTACCATACTTTGGTATCCTGTAATATCTTTGATTTCTTCTCCTTCATGAGCACTTAGCTTTTGGTTAACCTCCATTGGAGTAGTAGATACCTTAGCATCCTGCAAACCAAACTTTTTGATCATATCCTGTACATACTTCTTTTGAGTGATGTAGATACCTGAATTTGTGTAGATCAATTCAAGACCTAGGAAATATTTTAGTAATCCAAGATCATTAATCTTGAATTCTTTCATCATCTGTCCTTTGATGTGTCTTATCCCATTGACATCATTACCTGTAATGATGATGTCATCAACATAGACACATAAGTAGACTACCTCTGTACTACTTCTCTTTATGAATAGAGAAGTGTCTGCTTTGCTCATCACAAATCCTTGGTCTAGAAGGTAGGTGGTCAATCTGTAATTCCATGCTCTAGGTGCCTGCTTCAAACCATACAGAGCCTTCTTCAATTTACAAACATAATGTACCTTATTTGGATCTTCATAGCCAGGTGGTTGTGACATGTAGACTTCTTCAGATATCCATCCATTCAAGAATGCATTCTTCACATCCAATTGGTACATGTTCCAATTCTTGGATGCAGCTACACTCACCAATACTCTGATAGTTGGCATCTTGGCCACAGGAGAAAAAGTCTCCTCATAATCAATGCCTTGGGTTTGTGCAAAACCCTTGGCTACCAACCTAGCTTTATACCTGTTAATTGTTCCATCTGAATTCTTCTTTAATTTGTAGATCCATCTGGATCCTATCACTTTCATA
Source organism: Ceratopteris richardii (assembly GCA_020310875.1). NCBI lineage: Eukaryota > Viridiplantae > Streptophyta > Polypodiopsida > Polypodiales > Pteridaceae > Ceratopteris > Ceratopteris richardii. The sequence goes on from MU260366.1 coordinate 168,318, forward strand.
GAGTCCTTCTTGGGTACCAAGTCCCAAGTATCACTTTCCTTGAGAGCTTCTATCTCTTCATCCATGGCTTCTCTCCATTCTGGTTTAGTAATTGCTTCTTCATAGGTACCTGGTTCTTCATTCAACAAGTCTTTTGCAAGATATACAGAATGTTTAGTTACAAGTGATGTGTCATACCCAAATCTGATAGGCTTTTTCTTTTCTCTTTGAGATCTCCTCATTGCTTGAGTAGAAGTTTCTGGCTTATCTTCTAATTGCTTCATCTTCATCTTTCCTTTGGACTTCCAAGCCTTGAACTCTTCAAGGTTTATTGTATCATCATCTGAGCTTGAATCTTCTTGCTGAGTTGGCTCTTCCTTAGTAAGCTTTGGAAAATCTTCTTCCATGTCATAGGGTAGACTCACTTTCCTGCATTCATTCTCATACCAAGAATCATTTTCATCAAATATGACATCTCTGCTTACCTTGAACCCTTTGTTTGTGGGGTTGTAGAATCTGTATCCCTTTTGGTTCAAATCATAACCAATGAAGATACACTTTTCAGCCTTAGGGTCTAGTTTTCCTCTTACCTGTGAGGGAATATGCACATATGCTACACAACCAAAGATTTTGCAATGATCCAGAGAGGGTCTCTTACCATGCCAAGCTTCATATGGTGTCATGCCATCAAGTGATTTGGATGGCAACCTATTGATGAGATAAGTGGCAGTGGATACACTCTCTTCCCATAGGTAATTTGGCAACTTTTTCTCATTAAGCATAGACCTAGCTGTTTCTACTATAAGTCTATTCCTTCTTTCTGCTACCCCATTTTGTTCAGGTGAATACCTTGTAGTGATCTCCCTTTTGATGCCTCTTTCCTGCAAGAAATCTTCAAACTCAGTGGAGAAGTACTCTCCTCCACCATCTGACCTTAGCCTCTTCAAGCTTCTACCTGTTTGATTTTCAACAAGTGCAAGATACCTTTTGAAACAATTAAACACTTCATCCTTATGCTTCATAAAGTATAGAATGGTCCACCTGCTATAGTCATCAATGAAGGACACATAATACCTTGAACCAGAAATGGAAGGGTCCTTGCTAGGTCCCCAAACATCTGTGTGTACCAAGTCTAGGTAGTCTTCATGCATGAAACCTTTCCTTGAGTAGGGTAATCTGTGAGACTTACCAAATTGACATGATCCACATTTGTAAATCATGTGTTGCTTGGATACATTAGGTATCCCAAGCACACATTGATCCCTGCACATTTGCTTTAGAGTTCTTTCTCCTATGTGCCCTAATCTCTTGTGCCATATCTCTAACTCTGAAAGTGTCTGATCCTTATAATTATACAAAGCAATATTTTTGGTGTCTTCTAGCTCAAATGTAAACAATCTACCTGATTTCTCCCCTTTGGCTATCCTTCTGAATTCTTGTTTTGGATCCTCCACATATGCTCCATGTTGTGTGAATCTGACCTGCAAACCTTTCTCCACAATCTGACCAACACTCATTAAATTCTTAGTTATTGTTGGTACATAGAGTACCCTGCTTAATAGGTTCTGATTACCATCACATGTCTTCACATTTCCAATTTTGATAACAGAGTGTTTAGTGTCATCACCTGTTTGTACCTGATGTTTGCCCTTGGGCTCTTCCAAATCAGAAAGTAATGTCACATTGCCAGCTACATGGTTAGAACATCCTGAGTCAATGTAAAATAAATGATCATCATTTGTACCTATCTTGGAGGTCATATTCATGATCAATAGGGAGTCATCTTGCTCCTCTGTGTAATTGTTGTAGTCTCTTCTATTTCTGAATCCACCTTGGTAGTTTCCATTGTGGTTGTTGTTGTAGTTGTTGTTGTATTGGTTGTTGTATCCATTGTAGCTTTGATGTTGGTTGAATCTGCCTCTCCCTTGAGAGTATCCACCTCTTGAGTAGCCTCTTCCTCTCTGATTCTTGTAGTTCTTGTAGCATTCATCTGTAGTATGATTGGACAACCCACAGATGTTGCAAGGTGATGAGTTGTAGGGTCTCCCCCTACCTGATTTACCTCCTCTGCCTCTTCCTCTAGATGACCTACCTCTCCCTGCATAATTAGCTTGAGAGGTAGAGCCTTCTTCATCTTGTTTCTTCTTGCCTTTATCTTTAACCTTTTTTCAGTATAGAGAGCAGAGGGATTATTACCTTTTGATTGATCTCCAGCCTTTGTAAACTTTGCTTCATGTGTAAATAGTTGGCCCATGAGTGTTGTGAGATCAGGGGTATGCATGTCCATATAGAGGTCCATTGCAGTGGTGAAACTTTCCCACTTATCAATTGCCTTGAGTCCATTTGTCACTTGCCTGACTATTTGCTCCTCTTCAATTTCCTCTCCAATGCTTGCTAGTTGGTCTGCCACATCTTTGATCTTTGTCACATACTCTGAGACTGATTGCTTGGGCTGCTTCCTAAGGGTTGTGAACTCAATCCATAATTGATTCTTCCTAGCCCTTGTGTTGGAAGAAAAGTAGTTTGACAAGGTTTCCCAAGTCTCTTGGGAAGTCTTACAGTTCCTTACATGAGGTAAAAGAAAGTCAGATATAGAGTTTAAGAGATAAGACCTTGCCAAAGCATCCTTTGCACACCATTGGTTGAGCCTTTCATGTTCATCCTTTGTAGGTAGTCCTCTAGTCTTGAATGAGGGCAACTCCTCATCTCCTGATATGTATCCAAATAAACTTCTCCCTTGTAGATAGGTCTTCATTCTCAATGACCAAGCCTGATAATTGTTTCTATCCAATTTGTCAATGAAGGAAGAGAAACCATCACCCATGATTACCTTATTTGCTCTGATACCACTGTTGAGAGTGATGGTTGGATGCACTCAGGAAATCAGTTGGTGCTGCAAAACCTGCTTCACACCTGCCCTCTTTTTCTTTCAGATATGCTTAGTACACTTGCTTAGCTTCCAAATGAAACAAAGAAACCATATATGTACTTTGGAAATGGTTTGGGTAATGATCAAACCAAAACAGATAACTTGGTACTTCAAAAATCAAGAAAAACTTTCTATTCCTGTAGTGATACCTACTCAGACTTTTACTCAGTGTGACCAGCACACTTAAAATTGGTATAATTCCTTTTGGGAGTATTAAAGTACCTTAGTAAGCTACCAATCACAAGTGAAAACACTTCAATTGATAAACTATGCACTGAGAAATAAGTTTAGCAAACTTCTAGTTACCCCCGACTTTTTAGGAACTCTGCAGACACAGACCAGTGTGCACTTAGAAGCGGATTTCTCCCAAATGGCTGAATGAAATCCTCTGAGATTTTGTATTCTTGTAGTAGATCTTGAGCTGGTTCCAATGAGCTATAGATCTCTTGATTTGGTTCAGAATATCTTGAGTTATGCTCCTTTGAAGTTGACAGACTTGGAGAAGATAACACAGAGAAGATCACAGATAGTGAATGTATACTTCTATTGATTAATGTGTTTGTACAATCTCATTAGCTTGACAAGCATAGCTAAATGAGGTATTGTGGTGTTGGCTATGAGGTAGCCCTCACACACAATGAGTTACAATGATAAAAGGCCTCGGGGAGTGAGCTAGAGTGAGTGAACTCGCGACTTTTCTTCTACAGCTTTTATAGGAGTTTGTTCTTCATTTGAATTTGAAATTCAAACTAAGGCTCCCTTGAATCTCTCCACTAAAAGTAGGGAGATATTCTCTCCACTTAACTATTCTCTTTTCCACGACTAATGAGGTAGGTGAATGACTTCAAGTGATTACAAATAAATGTCAAGTCAAATAGACTTTTACAAGGGGTAAAAGATAATAACTCATAAGTATGAGTTCCTATGCCTTATCCTTCATGAAGAGATATCTTTCAAAGGTTCCAAACCCATCTTCAAGGTTCCAATGTTCCAAGCCAGTGTGTGAAGGCTTGATATGCACCAACATCAAGAAAATTTAATACTTAACTTTCTCTTAGTGCCTACTTATACCTAGTAAGACAGCAAACATACTTAATTGTCATTAAGTATTTATTTTTGATAATGAAGTGTCAACTTGGGAAGGAATCGACTAATTACTTGAGCTGCAAACTAGAACTAGCATGTCTTTGAAACTAACTAGTCCTTTGTCTTCCCTAATGTCAAGCCGTGAGCTTTATAAAGTAAGCTAAATACTAAGAGAGTATATTATCATATCTACTTGCAAACAGCATCCCGGTCTATCATGCAAATGCATGTGCCTACATGCAAATGCATATGCTCACATGCATATGCATGCATGTTCTTTGCATGCCCAAAAAATAAAGCAACAATCATGCATGAGCTTGATGCATTACTTTTCCTTGTACTAAGAATGCATATCATGCAATCTTGATGCATGTATATCCTTTCCTTTGTCCTAATGCACTATGATATAAAAACATATCCTCGTGGTGCAATAAAAAGCTTACTCAATTGAAAGGAAATCTGGAATTAAACTACCAAAATACATTCTTTGATGCACAAAGATCCTTTTTTTTTTTACCAAGTCTTTCCTTAATGAAAACTAATGCTTGGAGTGGATTGTTTCATTATCCTAATCTAGACTTAATCAATTGAAATCTTGGCTATTTCAATGTGCATCTAGGATTAAGTGTAGAATAATGAAAACAAGATAAATCAAACATTAAGGCCAAGAAGAAACTGGGAAATACTTATCTCCCTATTAAGTTAAGTCCTTCCATTGATCTTCTCCATAATTGTTAGCTATCTTTGACTTTAATCACCACGGACATGCAGTCGGATATGATTGGAGATGATAGCAAACTCTAGAGAATAGACAAAATGAAAAGATCGAAAGGTTCTATGTTCGAACCCCCACTTGTTGACTTTTTGCCTCTGATTTATGAGCTTCTACAATGCGTGCAGGATGCAAATTTGTTTTTCTACTGCACAAATAAAACCATGCAATGGACTTAATGCGTTGGATAGAAGATAACCCTCCCGATCAATAGGTTGCAGGATCGATCCTTGGCTTCCAACTTCTGGAGTGAGCAATGTTTTGCTTTTTGCCTTTTGGAGAAGAAGTTACAGCAAGTCAAATGAGAAGTTGCAGATATGGAATGTCAAAAACGCCTCCTCCCACAGATAGAATGCATCTACCAAAATGTTGGGTGATGGGTTCGATCCTTGTGCTGGCTGAAAACTCCTTTTATTTATGCCTTAGGTGCTTCTATAGCAGTGTAATCGGCATATGAATATAATTCTGGAAAGGAAATTGCACGACATACTTGCTCTCTTGGATAAGAGAGCTTACACTCAATGCTCAGGTTATATGTTTGATTCCGCCAGGCAACTACTACAAGGATCACCTTTTTCTTCTGCTCTTTTTCAAGTTTTGTAGCACAGAAACAAGATTGAGAGGAAGTTTTGCATCATAATACTCACGCAAGCGGCGTGGATTCTTCGCTAAGAGAGCACTTCCTCTATCAACAAGTTGCAGGTTCGAATCATGCTTTCGATCACATCAAGAAATACTTTTGCTTTCATGTTATGAACTTCCATTGCGTGAAATCAAAAGATATCAAATAAATGGCACTCGATTGAACCACACGAACGTGTTGCTCCCTTGGTTAGGAGATAAATCCTGCCACCTGCAGGTAGCAGGTTCGAATCATGTTACCTCCTCAAGATGAAGGTGAAAGCCATCTGAATATATATTTATGCCTCTCTCACCCCACCTAATCGAACTCATATTTGATCGGTAGCACACCTAGGAGCGAAAAATACATCCGCCCACGAGTTTTTTACGACGAAGATGATGAAATGAAGCTCTACATGTAGAGATCATGAAGATGATGAAGCCATCACAAGGTCTCCATGGAAGCTCAACCTTGAGCTCTGATACCAATGCAAGAGAATGAGGATTACGACCACCACATGCTAGAGAGATGACTCTCCTCCCAACCAAATGCCTCTATATATAGCTCTCTCCAGGGGACTGCCTTCTTGGGCAGGTGGATACTAGCCAACCATGTGTCGACCATGTAACTGCATGTGTGCCAAGTGTCCTAGTCAACTTGAGTTAACTCAAGTGGATGCTTCTAGAAGGCTCTAGATCTCTTTGGGCAAAATACTCTCACTATGTTCCCCATGGGGATTGAACCCAAGACCTCCTCCTTCACATCCTTGAGACTTAACCACGAAGCTAAGTGGATCACTTGTTCACAAGAGCAGAAGACCTCCTAGTAAGCTAAACTCGAGATCTTTGGTCATACACACGGATGACCAAATGGTATCCGATTTCAGATCTGTCTAAACCGACCAAACCCTTGGATCAGAGACTTACTTTATTGCAGATGGACACTTGGGATTTCATTCCAATGTCATCCAATCAAAAGGTAATTGGTTGCAGATGGGTATATAAAGTTAAAATAAACTTAGATGGATCAAATTGCAGGTACAAGGAAAGATTAACTCCCAAAGGATGCTCACAAACTCATGGCATAGAGTATGAGAAAACATTCTCACCAGTTGCAAAGATTACTACAATCAGAACAATGATAAGTGTAGTTGTTGCAAGAAATTGGAGAGTCCTTCAACTTGATGTAAAAAATGCATTTCTAAATGGTTGGATAAGCAAAGAGGTATAGATGTCACAACCTCTAGGTTTTGAAAACCCTAATCATGCATCTTATGTTTGCTGACTTTAAGAAAG
>MU260366.1:180000-202500 GCA_020310875.1 Ceratopteris richardii
ACACTCTCCATCAGTGGTATCAGAGCAGGAGACATCAAAATCAAGGAAAGGAGGATCTCAACTGCTGCAGATTCAAGAAATTCAACATTTGAAGAACTAAAAGGTGAAAGCTTGAAGGCAAAGCCTGAGGAGGAGACCATACGACATCAAGAAGGACAAAAGGAGTCTAATTCGAAGTAAAGGTACATATATTGTTCATAAAGCTTGAAGATTTCAATACACAGGTGGACACAAGATGGGAGATTCTCTAGAGATAGAGAAATTGGATAGGGAAAACTATCCTGCATGGTCAATGAGGATGGAAGCTCATCTTATGAGCAAAGATTTAATTGCTTACATCACAGGAGAAGAAGAAAAGCCACAGTTCAGAGATCCTAGTGTTCCACTTAGGGAAGAGTTAGCAGATTTGAAAAATTGGATGAAGAAAGATGCTCAAGCTAGGAGCATTATCTATATGGGAGTCAATGATTACTTGTTACCTCATATTCGAGGTCTTGAAAGTGCAACTAATATTTGGAATGCTTTGGAGGAGCATTTCCAGAATACTACCAAGTCAAGGAAGGCATCCTTATGGGCAGAATTTACAACCTTCAAGAAGAAGGCTTCTCAATCTATCTCAGACTATGTAACAAGGATGAAAGACATTGCAGATGCATTAGGAGCTGTTGATGAAGACATTGAGGAGGATAAATTGGTAAGGCAAATTCTTACAAGTTTAAGAGGTGATGACAAATGGAAGCCATTCATTTTGTCTACAGAGTTATCACTTGATCATTTCACTCCTGATTTAAATCAGTTGTTAGGTCATATGCTAACATTTGAGCAGGATGTTAAAGGAGATGGTGACAAGAGTGCAGGTCATGCAATGTACTCAAAGGACAAGAAAAAGAATAGCAAAGGAAAGCAACAAGCAGGTGAAGATGAAGGTACAACTAGTCAAGCCAACTTCCTAAGAGGAAGAGGAGGTGGCAAAGGTAGAGGAAGAGGCAGGAACAACAAAGATGGAGGCAAAGCTTGCTGGATTTGTGGTAAGACAAATCACTTAGCTAATGATTGTTGTCATAATAATCAGAGTAATGGTGGATACAACCAAAATTATAACTCAAGAGGAAGAGGTGGCAGAAGTCAAAGAGGTAATTTCAGAGGCAGAGGTGGTAGGAGTTACTTTGGAAGAAATGCAGGTAGAGGATTCCAAAGTCAACAATACAATAACACCTACTACAATTATGCTTCAGATCAAAAGGAGGATTCAACATTGATAATGAATGCAACTTGTGAAAGGCAGAGTGAAGATCAAAGAGTCTTCTACATTGACTCAGGGTGTAGCAATCACCTGAGTGGTAATATATCTTTGATGACTGATTTGGAGAGTAAGGTTTTTAATCATGTCGTTCAAACAGGTGATAACACAAAGCACAATGTGAAGTCAATTGGATCAGTGAAGGCCAAGGATGGTAGCACCTTATTGAGTAAGGTCTTGTATGTTCCTACAATTCCTAAGAATTTGATAAGTGTAGGACAAATTGTTGAAAAGGGATATGAAGTAAGGTTTACTAATGATGGAGTATATGTGGAAGACCCTAGCCAAGGGTATAAACAGATTGTTTCAGGAAAAAAAGAAGGAAGATTATTTACATTGAAGATTCAAGGCAATATTGGTCATGCTATGTTCACATATGGGGGACATAAGATCTCTGAGTTAGATCTTTGGCACAAGAGGCTTGGACATTTCAATGAAAGAGGTATTAAAGATATGATTAACAATGGTTCAGTGCTTGGATTGCCTGATGTTGGAGGTCAACATATGACATACAAATGTGAGGCATGTCAATTAGGTAAGGCTCATAAGAATTCTTACTCCAAGCATGGTTTTATGTACTCAGAGAAGCTTGAATTGGTACACACAGATGTGTGGGGACCATCAAAGGATTTCAGTATAAATGGGTCAAGGTATTATGTGATTTATGTTGATGATGCTACTAGATGGATCACTATCTATGTGATCAAAGATAAGTCAGAAGTGTTTAATACATTCAAACACTATCATGCATATGCAGAAAGAATTACAGGTCATAAATTAAAGAGACTAAGGTCAGATGGAGGGGGAGAGTATTTCTCTAATGAGTTCAGTGATTACTTGTGGAATGCAGGTATAAAAAGGGAAGTTACTTGCAGGTACTCTCCTCAACAAAATGGTGTAGCAGAAAGGAGAAATAGAACACCTGAAATATAACCATTCAAAAAAGCATTTTTCACATCAAGTTGACATAACTTCCAACCTTTACATGCAGCAATAGCTATAAGTGTCTTGATGGTTGTCATCTTTGCCACAGGACTATAAGTCTCATCATAGTCAACACCATAAGTCTGAGCAAACCCTTTGACAACAAGTCTAGCTCTGTATCTAGACACACTTCCATCTGCAAACCTCTTGGTCTTGTAAACCCACTTGCATCCAATGATTTTCTGACTATTTGGTTTTGGAACCAAATCCCATGTTTGATTCTCCAATAGTGCATCATATTCTTCCTGCATAGCTTTCTCCCATTTTTCCTTACCTTTTGCCTCTTCATATGTAGAAGGGTCTTCATCTGTTTTCATCATATAAGCATAATCTTTTGTGGCCAAAAATGAAGTATCATAGCTATACCTTGTAGGTTGCCATTTATTCCTTGTAGACCTCCTAAGCTCTCCACTTCTTGAGGTTTCTGGTTCTTCATATTCAGGGTCAAATCTTGGTGTTTCTTCCACTTCAACCTGCACTTCATTATTCTCTTGTTCATCAAATATTTGAACCTTTGATTTACCTTTCCTTTGGCTCATTTCTTCTTCATCACCTGTATTAATATTGATTGTACCTGCATACCAAGTGCTTTGCTCATCAAATGTAACATCTTTAGAAACCATGAATTGTTTTGTAGATGGACTCCACAATCTATAGCCCATCTGCTTATCATCATAACCAATGAAAACATATTTTTCAGCTTTAGGCTCCAACTTGTGCCTTAATTGTGATGGTACATATGCATATGCCACACATCCAAAAACTTTGCAATGATCCAAGGTAGGTCTCTTACCCCACCAAGCCTCATATGGTGTCATACCCTGCAAGGCTTTACATGGTAACCTATTAACCAAATAAGTGGTTGTATTTACAGCCTCAGCCCACAAATAATTAGGGCACTTTTTCTCCTTCATCATGGATCTTGCAAACTCGTGATGTGTTCATGGAGCAACCTCAAGGGTTCAGAGATAAAAGGTATCCAGATCATGTGTGCAAGCTCAAGAGAGCTTTGTATGGCTTGAAGCAGGCCCCAAGGGCATGGAACTATAGACTTGTAAAGTTCTTGAAAGAACTTGGGTTTCAGGTGTCTAAAGCAGATAGTAGCTTGCTTGTCAAAGCAAGTGATAATGGTTACATATATATGTGCATATATGTTGATGATATAATCCTTACAGGTACAGATGAAGAAGGAATACAAAGACTCAAGAAGCAAATGGAAAAGGAGTTCAAAATAAGTGACTTGGGAGACTTGTCATACTTCTTGGGCATGGAGATTACATATACTCAACATGGAGTATTTGTGACCCAAGAAAGGTATTTGAAGAACTTGTTAATCAAGTTTAAAATGGATGATTGCAGAGTAGCACCTACACCAATGGAGGTGAATCACAAATTGAGTAAGTTTGGAGGTGAAGAATTCAAGGACATGAGACAATATCAGAGTTTGGTTGGTAGTCTTATCTATGCTACTTTAACTAGACCTGATTTATCATATGCAGTAGGAGTTTTGTCTCAATTCATGCATTGCCCAAGGAAAGAACATTGGATTGCAGGTCAAAGAGTGTTGAGGTACATTAAGGGTACACTCAATGAAGGTTTGTATTATGGGTTCACCTCATATACAAATATCAAAATTTATAGTGATGCAGATTGGGCAGGTAATCCAGATGATAGAAGGTCAACTTTTGGATACATGTGTTATGTGGGAGATAAACTTATCTCATGGTGTTCCAAGAAGCAACATACAGTTGCTTTGTCTTCTACAGAAGCAGAGTATAAAGGCATGGTTGAAGTTGCAAAGGAAGTGATTTGGCTCAAGACTTTGATGAAGAGTTTTGACATTGTGCATGGGGTACCAATTATATATGGAGATAACATGAGTTCATTGTATTTAGCTGCTAATCCTGCTTTTCATGCCAGGACCAAACATATTGAGATTCAGTATCACTTTCTAAGAGAGAAGGTGATGGATAAGGAGATTGAAGTCATACATACTTCAACAAAAGATCAGATAGCTGATATGCTTACAAAGAGCTTGGATGGACCAAAGCTACAGAAGTTTAAAGACATGGCAGGTATAAAGAAGAAAGGAGAAACCTCAACTGATGATTGAGGGGGAGCTGTTGGTGAAGATCAATCACCAATTGAATGTTTGAAGACTAAAGAATGAAGGATGAGATCAATTCTTGAAGCTTGGAAGAAGGATACATTCAGAATATATGAGGAATGTACACATATGTACATAGTTCACTTAGATCTTTGATTAGTCATAGACTTGTACAAATTCATCTATAAATACCTTGAAAATGTCGAGGCGTGATATGAGAGCATATGTAAGAATAGATAGAAGTTAAGAAAGATGAAGAGAGATGTCATGAGACATGTGAAAAGTTTTTGAGTTTCCTCTATCTATCTCTATCTATCTATATCTATCTATCTATCTCTATATATCTCTATCTATCTATCTCTATCTATGTATGTATCTCTATCTTTCTATCTCTATCTTTCTATCTCTATCTATCTATCTCTCTCTCTATATTCCTCTATCTATCTGTCTATATATCTTTCTATCTCTCTATCTATGTCTCTATCTCTCCACCTCTTTATCTATCTCTCTAACTCTCTATTTCTCTCTATATCTCTTTATCTCTCTCTCTCTCTCTCTCTCTCTCTCTCTCTCTCTCTCTCTCTCTCTCTCTCTCTCTCTCTCTCTCTCTCTCTCTCTCTCTCTCTCTCTCTCTCTCTCTCTCCATCCATCGACCTATCGATTGACCTATTGGTCCATTAATCCATCTAGCCATCTATCTATCTATCTATCTATCTATCTGTCTATCTATCTATCTATCTATCTATCTATCTATCTATCTATCTATCTATCTATCTATCCATCTATCTATCTATCTATCTATCCATCTATCTATCTATCTATCTATCTATCTATCTATCTATCTATCTATCTATCTATCTATCTATCTATCTATCTATCTATCTATCTATCTATCTATCTATCTATCTATCTATCTATCTATCTATCTATCTATCTATCTATCTATCTATCTATCTATCTATCTATCTATCTATCTATCTATCTATCTATCTATCTATCTATCTATCTATCTATCTATCTATCTATCTATCTATCTATCTATCTATCTATCTATCCATCCATCCATCCATCCATCCATATATCCATTATCTATCTATCTATCTATCTATCTATCTATCTATCTATCTATCTATCTATCTATCTATCTATCTATCTATCTATCTTATCTATTAGTCTTATCTTAACTTATCTTACCTTATCTTATCTTGCATTATCTTACCTTACATTATCTTATCTTATATATTCTTATCATACCTTATCTATTCTTATCATATTTTATATATTCTTATCATATATTATCTATTCTTATCCATTTTATTTATCTTATCTGTATTATGTTATTTATCTTATCTTATCTTATCTTATCTTATCTTATCTATATTAACTTATCTTATCTATCTTATCTTATATGTCTTATCTTATCTATTGTATCTTATCTTATCTTATCTATCTTCTCTTATCTATCTTCTCTTATCTATCTTATCTTATGTTATCTATCTATCTAATCCATGTTACCTATCTAATCCATGATATCTATCTAATCCATCTTATCTATGTAATCCCTCTTATCTATCTAATCCATCTTATCTACCTATCCATCTAATCTAATATATGTTATCTTATCTATCTGTCTAATCCATTTAAACTATCTATCCATCTATCTTATCTTATCTTATCTTATCTCACCTATCTCATCTTATCTTAATTATCTTATCTATCTTATTTTATCTTATCTATCTCATCTTATCTTATCTACCTCATCTTATCTTATCTTATCTATCTTACCTTATCGTATCTATTTAATCCTCTCTTATCTATCTTATGTATCTTATCTTTACATATCTATCTTATCTTATATTATCTTATCTATGTTATCTTATCTATATTATGTTATCTTATCTATCTAATATTATCTTATGTAATATTATCTTATCTATCTAATGTTATCTTATCTATCTAATCTTATCTTATCTATCTAATCCATCTAGTCTATCAAATCTATCTATCAATCTAATCTAATCTACCTATCCATCTAATCTAATATATCTATCTAATCTAGCTATCTAGCTAATCCATCTATCCATCTAATCTAGCTATCTAGCTAATCCATCTATCCATCTAATCTATCTATCCATCTAATCCATCTATCCATCTAATCTATTTATCCATCTAATCGATCTATCAATCTAATCTATCTATCCATCTAATCTATCTATCCATCTTATCTATCTATCCATCTAATCTATCTATCCATCTAATCTATCTAGCAATCTAATCTATCTATCCATCTAATCTATCTATCCATCTTATCTATCAATCCATCTTATCTATTTAATCCATCTAATCTATCTATCCCTCTAATCTATCTATCCATCTAATCTTCCTATCCATGTTTTTGATCTATCCATCTCATCTATCTAATTGATCTATCCAACTATTCCATGTATTCATCTAATCAATATATCCATCTAATCGATCTATCCTTCTAATCGATCTATCCATCAAATCGATCTATCCATCTAACGGATCTATTTATCTATCCATCTATCTATCTATCTATCTATTTATCTATCTATCTATCTATCTATCTATCTATCTATCTATCTATCTATCTATCTATCTATCTATCTATCTATCTATCTATCTATCTATCTATCTATCTATCTATCTATCTATCTATCTATCTATCTATCTATCTATCTATCTATCTAATTATCTATCTATTTTATCTATCTATCTATCTATCTATCTATCTATCTATCTATCTATCTATCTATCTATCTATCTATCTATCTATCTATCTATCTATCTATCTATCTATCTATGTATCTATCTATCTATCTATCTATTTATCTATCTATCTATCTATCTATCTATCTATCTATCTATCTATCTATCTATCTATCTATCTATCTATCTATCTATCTATCTATCTATCTATCTATCTATCTATCTATCTATCTATCTATTGATCTATCGATCTATCTATCTATCGGTCTATCTATCTATCTATCTATCTATCTATTTATCTATCTATCTATCTATCTATCTATCTATCTATCTATCTATCTATCTATGTATCTATCTCTCTATCTCTATCTATCTATCTATCTATCTATCTATCTATATATCTATCTATCTATCTTTCTATCTATCTATCTATCTATCTATCTATCTATCTATCTATCTATCTATCTATCTATCTATCTATCTATCTATCTATCTATCTATCTATCAATAGATCTATTGATCTATTAGTCTACCTACCTAACTACCTGAAAGAGCTTAGAGAACCTTGTAGGAGGTAGAAAATGGAGTTGTGAAGCAACGAAGTTCGGTCCAGCCAACTAGCACAAGACCAGCCTTTGAGCTTATGGAGACTCAAATAGACCTTATAGGCATGCGATAAGTGCAATAAAATGCACTATGTACTTTGAAGCATCAAGGAGAAAGATTCAATACAAAATAGATAGGTTTGCACATTGACAAGCTCGAAAAACTTAATGTATTTGGATGAGACAACCAACTTCAAATGCCCATAGCAACCAGCATTATTACAATTAGAAAAAAGACTTTTAAATGAGTGATATACATGGGGCTGAGTGTATAGAATGCACAAGAGTACAAGAAATAAGCAAAATATGCTTTTGGAATGAATCAAACACTCAACAGTGGTACCTCCTAGTTTTTAGGAATTTGGAGAGATAGACCCTGAGATAGAAAAATTGAGATTCCTCCCAATATAATGAATCAAATGTTTTGAGAATTTATACACATAAACTAGAAACTAATGAATTTCTAATGACTCCTCTCTTATCCAATTTTGAGCTCTGTAAAAAGAGTAGCAACCTCTGCAAGCTTACTGTTGTTGAAGAAGGTGATGCAGAAAAATGAAGGAGCAAGACAATGATGGCCACAAGTGTATGTATAATGCTTCCATATATGATGTACAAGTGATTTGAAGTCTTTATCTAAAATCTTGAATTGCTCCATGACTTCTACAAATGCCTTTTGAATTCAAATGAAGGCGGGATTAGTAGTTGGCGAGAATCAATTCACTTTCCTGCAATCTAGGGAAAATGAAGATCTAGTTTGATCTACTTTCAGGTAATTGATTGATTCATTGATTGCAACTCAATCACCTCCAATTCGTGGAATATTAGCTCTCTTTTTCTAATTTTACATGTGTAAAGCTCTAGCCTTTTACAATCGTAAAAGATCCATGAAAAATCTTTTAAAAAAATACAAAAAATGAGCATAGGTAAAAAAATGTTTCAATTGATATTCTTTCGATCTAATCTAAGCGATAGCTTTTGATGTAGATCAGATCCACCTCAAGCATAGTGTAAGCTTGACGTTTCAATAGCTCCCCCTCAAGCTAAAGTATGCTTGAGTCTTCATTCTCTAATAGATTGAATACGTACCATAGCTTTGAATCTACAAAGCTTTATTCCATCAAGTGCCTTCGTCATCATATCTACTACTTGCTTTTAAGTTGGAAAAAAAGAAATGACAATCTCCTCTCCTTTGCCATGAGATTCTCCTTGATAAAGTGGTAATGAATCTCTATGGTTCTTGCATGGAAAATAGGGTTTGCTGCTAGATGCATGGAACTTACATGATCTCCAAATATGTGAGGTTTGGAACTCACAAGTCCCAAATCTGTATACAATGCTTTTAACCATATTGCCTCTTTAGTTGTTATGGTCAAACCTATAAACTCTCCTTCAGTTGAGGATAAAGAAACTATTGGTTGCTTCTTAGAACTCCATGATGCTAGCTTTGAACCTGCAAATGCTAAGTAACTAGATGTACTTCTTTTATCATCCTTAGCTCCTGCCCAATCTACATCTAAATAGATTTTAATATCCAAATCTTAAGAATAAGGATAGAATATACCTTCGTTGATTGTACCTTTGAGATACATAAGTACTCTCTTAGCTACATCCATGTGTGGTCTTCTTGGAGAGTGCATGAATTGGCTTGGATTTCCTACGCTATATGAGATGTATGTGCTTGTATGAGTAGCATATATCAAGCTACCTACCAAGATTTGATAATTCTTTAATGTCTTAAATTTCCTCACCTTCATAAACACTGAGTTTATGACTCAACTCCAAAGGTGTATCTACACATTTAGTGTTCTCCATTTTGACTTAAGAAGTATATCCTGAATATATCTCCTCTAAGTCAAATACATTCCTTAATCTATGTATATCACCTGCATACCTAGGGAATATGTGAGCTCATCTAAGTCAATGATTTTGAACTCATCTTGCATGTGTCTCTTGATCCTTTGAATGCCATTGAGATCATCACCTGTCACAATAATATCATCTACATATAGACATAGATAGATAACCTCCCTGTGATCCCTTTTGATGAATAGACAAGGATCCGAGTTGCTAGAACTAAACCCTTGATCTTGAAGGTATGTAACCAACCTGTAATTCCAAACTCTAGGGGCTTGTTTCAATTCATACAATGCTTTCTTAAGTCTGTAAACATAAGATGCATGATTAGGGTTTTTCAAACTTGGAGATTGTGACAAGTATACCTCTTCACTTATCCAACCATTTAGAAATGCATTTTTTACATCAAGTTGGAGGAGTCTCCAATTTGTTGCAGCAGTTACACTTATCAATGTTCTGATTGTAGTCATCTGTGCAACTAGTGAGAATGTTTTATCATAGTCTATACCATGAGTTTGAGAGAATCCTTTGGCAATTAATATTGCCTTATACCTAGAAAATGATCCATTTGAGTTTCTTTTAACTTTATATGCCCATCTGCAACCAATTACCTTTTGATTGGATGACATTGGAACCAAATCCCAAGTGTCCATCTCCTTCAATGCATCTATTTCTTTTTTCATGGCCTTTTCCCAATTAGGGTTTCCCTTTGCCTCTTCATAGGTTGAGGGTTCCTCTCAAATTGAGTCTTTTGCCAATTAGATTGAATGCTTTGTAAAAAATTTGGAATCATATCCATACCTTTCTAGTTGTTTTTTCTCCCTTGACCTTCTAAGAGCTTAGTTAGAGCATTCCCCAAGATCCTGCATCTTTGCTTTGCCTCTTGACTTCCATAGTTTGTAATCCTTTTTCCTTTCATCTTGTTCATCATCTATATCACTTCTTGGATCTTGAACATGTGTATCATGCTTGCTTCCTGATTGATGAGAATCAAAGTCAAGATCATATGGTAGAGTTATCTTTTGTTTGTCTTCATACCAAGACCTGTGTTCTTCAAGCACAACATCTCTACTTGTAGTGAATTGCTTGGTTGAAGGATTATAGAACTTATAACCCATCTGAGTTGAGTCATAGCCAATAAACACTACCTTTTTTTCCCTTTCATCTAGCTTACCTCTTATTTGTGATGGTACATGAACATAAGTTAAACAACGAAACACCTTGCAATGTACAAGACTAGGTTTTCTTCCATGCCATGATTCATAAGGAGTCATACCTTGAAGTGATTTGGATGGTAGTCTATTGACAAGGTACATAGCAATTGAAATAGCCTCTACCCATAGATAATGTGGCAACCTCTTCTCTTCAAGCATTGTTATAGATGATCCAACCAATGTCTTGTTTCTCCTCTGTGCAATTCTACTCAGTTGAGGAGAGTACCTAGTAGTCACTTCCCTTTTGATACCTTTATCTTGCAAGAACTGATCAAACTCTTTGGAGAAGTATTCTCCCCATCCATCAAATCTGAGCTTCTTCAGTGATCTACCTATATGATTCTCCACATGAGCGAGATACTTTTTGAAGTATTCAAACACTTCATTCTTACTCTTGATAAAGTATAGAATAGTCCATCTACTATGGTCATCAATAAATGAGACATAATACCTTGATCTTGCTAGTGAAGGTTCTTGACTTGGTCCCCATACATCTGTACGTACTAAGTCCAATAAGTTGTTGTGGATGCAGCCTTTGTGGTTGAATGGTTGTCTTTGTGTCTTTCCAATCTGACATGCATCATACCTATTGATCATGTGTTGCTTTGATATGTTTTGCAGTCCTAGAACACTTTGATCCTTGTATATATCCTTCAAGGTTCTTTCATTCACATGGGCAAGACTCTTATGCCACACTTCAAGCTCACTTAGGGTTTGAGACCCAACAGTGAATAGAGCTATGTTCATGGTTTCTCCTACTTCAAAAGTAAAGATCCTACCATGCTTCTCACCTCAGGCTATCTTCTTGAAGCCTTGACATGGATCTTCCACAAAAGCTCCATGTTGGGTGAACCTAACTTGCAAGCCCTTTTCAACTATCTGGCCTACACTTATTAGGTTTTTAGTGACAGTGGGTACATAGAGAACCTTACTTAGAATGTTTCTCCTACCATTGGAAGCTAGACATTACCAATTTTCTCCACATTGTGCTTTGTGTCATCCCCTATTTGAAGTTCATGTCTATACTTTGGACTTTCCAAGTCAGATAGAAGAGCAATGTTTCCTGCAAAATGATTTGAACATCTTGAATCTATGTAGAACAAATGATCATCTTCTTTATCTTCTCTGTGGCTTAGATTCATTAGAAGCAATGAGTCTTCATGTGCTTGATCTTTTGAATAATTGTTGAAGTCCCTTCTATTATGGCCTCTATTGTTATTGTTGAAGTTGTGTCCACCTTTGCCTCTATTGTTGCTATATCCACCTCTTCCACTGCCTTTTTGGGTCTTCCCATTGAACTAGTAATTCTGAGTGGTATGGTTGGTCTTATCACATATGGCACAAGGTTGAAAATTCCAAACTTTGGTTTTGCCATGATTTGGTCCTTTCTTCTTCTCTCTCCACTTGCTCTTGCTTGCGAAATTGGCTTGGGAAGTCTCCATTTCCTCTTCTTTCTTCTTGCCTTTCAGCTTATTATGCTTCTTATCTGCATATAGAGCACTAGTTGACTACCATGATAGGAGTTACCTTCCTTTACGTTATTGTTGGCCTCTTGATTGAAGAGTTGTCCAATAAAGATGTTGAAGTATGGAGTTTGCACATCCATGATGAGATCATAAGCCGTGGTGAAGGATTACCATTGTTTATCACTTCAAATCCCCTTGAGAATTTGACTCATGATAGCCTCTTCTTCAATCATCTCTCTAATGGATGCTAACTGATTTGCAACCTCCTTAACCTTGGTAACAAACTCTGTGATGGTTTATTTTGGTGTCTTTTTCATTTGGTTGAACTCGTTCCAAAGATGATTCTTTCTTGCTTTGGTACTAGCAAAAAAGAAAGTCTCTAGGGCATCCCAAGTCTCTTGAGATGTCTTGCATCCTCTAATATGTGGTAATAGAAAGTCGGAGATAGAGTTTGGTATGTATGACCTTGCTTGAGCATCCCTTGCACACCAAAGTGTGAATTTATATGTATCATCTTGTGTAGGTCCTCCTTTGGATCTTGGAATAGGCATAGCTTCATCAGCTCCTACAATTCCATAAAGATCTCTACTTTGCAAATAGGCCACCATTCTGATTTTCCAAGCTGCATAGTTGTGTGAACTTATCTGTATCTTCTTGTGTAGGTCCTCCTTTGGATCTTGGAATAGGCATAGCTTCATCAGCTGCTACAATTCCATAAAGATTTCTACCTTGAAAATAGGCCTCCATTTTGATTTGCCAAGCCACATAGTTATGTTGATCAAGCTTCTCAATCATTGATAGAAAGTCATCACCCATCTTGATCTAGCTCTGATACCACTGAAAGAACTTGGAGAAGCTTGTAGGAGATAGAAAATTGACTTGCAAAGCGACGAAGTTCGGTCCAGTCAACCAATACAAGACAAGCCTTTGAGCTTATCGAGACTCAAATAGACCTTATAGGCATGTGATAAGTGCAACAAAATACACTATGTACTTTGGAGCATCAAGGAGAAAGATTCAATACAAAATAGATAGATTTGTGCATTTCCTATCTCAAAAAACTTACTATCTTTGCATGAGACAATCAACTTCAAATGCTCATAGCAACCAACGTGATTACAATTAGACAAAATCCTTTTGGATGAGTGATACACATAGGGTTGAGTGTATAGTATGCACAAGATTACAAGAAATAAGCAAACTATGCTTTTGGAAGGAATCAAACACCTCAATAGTGGTACCTCCTATTTTTTAGGAATTTATAGAGATAGACCCCGAGATAAAAAACTTGAGATTTCTCCCAATATAATGAACAAATGCTTTTGAAAATTTATACACATAAACAAGACACTAATAGCTTTCTAATGAGTCCTCTCCTGTCCAATTCGGAGCTCTATAAAAAGAGCAGCAACCTCTGCTAGCTTACTATTGTTGAAGAAGGTGATGCAAAAAAATGAAGGAGCAAGACAATGATGGCCACAAATGTATGTATATTGATTCCATATAATGCACAAGTGATTTTAAGACTTTATATAGACTCTTGAATTGTTCCATGACTTTTAAAAGTGCATTTTGAATTCAAATGAAGGCAGGATTACTTTTAGGTGATTGATTGATTCATTGATTGCAACTCAACCACCTCAAATTCATGGAAGATTAGCTCTCTTTTTCTAATTTTACATGTGTAAAGCTCCAGGCTTTTAGAATGGTAAAATATCCATGAAAAAACTTTTAAAAAAATACAATAAATGAGCATAGGTAAAAGAATGCTTCAATGGATATTCTTTCAATGTAATCCAACTGATAGCTTTTGATGTAGATCAAATCCACCTCAAGCATAGTGTAGGCTTGATGTTCCAATACTACCTACCTACCTACCTATCTATCTACCTATCAATCTATCGATCGATATATCGATCAATCTATTGATCGATCTATTTATCAATCTATCTATCTATATATCTATCTATCTATCTATCTATCTATCTATTTTTATCTATCTATCTATCTATCTATTGATCTATCATCTATCTATCTATCTATTTATCTATCTATCTATCTATCTATCTATCTATCTATCTATCTATCTATCTATCTATCTATCTATCTATCTATCTATCTAACTATCTATCTATCTATCTATCTATCTATCTATCTATGATCTATCTATCTATCTATCTCTCTATCTCTCTATTAGTCTATCATTCTATGAATCTCTCAATCTATTTGTGTGTCTATCTGTCTATCTGTCTATCTATCTATTGATCAGATCTTGAAAATGCATGTACGTAGAGATAGTACAGAAATGAAATCTCATAAAAGTATACACAGAATAGAGAGAGACAAGGGACTAAACATAAGATTGAATACAATCTCCCTCCCAAATACTTTGATGGACAAGACTATCAAAGTATGTGTATTTATAGATATTTCTCATTATGTCTTGAATAGAAAATACATAAGGGTGATGCTTCGAAAAGCATGTGTTTAAAAAAAATCTGCTTTTTTTACAAAATTGTCACTTTCTAAGTGATCTAGTATTTTTACAAAAAATATATAAAATACTATTTTTTAACTATCGTCAAAAATATATGAATAGATCTATGCACATTCACACCCTTATGATTCTTCACCTTCAAAATCAAAACACAATCACATTAAAAACCTCAAGACATTAAAATCCATTTAACATTCCATTATTCCATAAAGTATAACATGCTCCCAATTGATAAGCAACTGACCTCATTTGATAAGAATAAAATAGACATGGATAGTGAGTCTCATGTCCCATCATTGAACAATCATAAACATATTCCATGTAAAAACACATGCATGGAAATGGAAAACTAGAATTTAATGTGATTGTGAATGATAAGCATATTTTGAAATAATGCAATCCAAAAGTGATTACAAAAATGAACAATCTCAATCTGATAGAAATATTTTTGGAAAACCATGATGCAAAAAAATACATTTAATAAATAACTTACCAAAATCCTCTGTAGTATGGGTAAGGTCCATGGATTCATATAGAACCAAAACTTATAACTAAACATGTAAAAATAATTTTAGCAGTATTGGAATTGAAATAGAAAAGAAAAGATTTTATCTTGGAATATATAAAAAAATAAATTAATAAGTGTGAGATAAATAAATAAATAAATAAGGGGAAGAAAGTGTTAAAAGTTACGTTAAATATTAATTAAAAGGAATGGGGTATCAATATGTGAAAATAAGCTAGTGGATAAAGCATATCTCTTGTAAGTGATAGGTGGTGGGTTCAAATTTCCTACATGCCAACTAGGGAAATAAGTAAGCTAACTAGAGATAAGTAAGCTAACTAGGGAAATAAGTAAGTTAACTAGAGAAATAAGTAGGAAAACTAGGGAAATAAGAAATCTCCTATTGTCAGTCATAACTTAGAGATGGTTTGCATGTAGCCAATAGATGCCAATCAAACCAAAGGGAACCAAAGTGAACCAAGAGAACCATGAATGTCAGAGAAATCAAAGATGTCAAAGTTATGCCATAGGTCTATGTCTTAGTCAACACCTTGGAGTAAATCGCATGGATAACCGAACTGATAAATGAACTTAATAAACAAACACAAACAAATTTCATAAATGAACTGAACTGGAACAAGAATAGGAACAGTGCACAACGCACAGTGTGACAGTGAGCACAGTGAGTACAGTGAGCAGAGTGAGCACAGTGAGCACAGTTAGCACAATGTCACAGTGAGCACAGTGAGCATAGTGTGACAAAAGCACAGTAACAGATTTTTAAAAAAAAATCAAAAAAGACATGGACGCAAGAAAAAAAAAATATGAATTGACAAATGCAGACCTGAACCAGATGGGAATTAACAAACCAAAATAGATGCCAAGTTATGAACAAATGCCACGAATCAAAAATGAATGCCGAGAAGTACACCTCTACAAACGTGCCCAAACTCGGATACCACTGTTGACCGGATCTTGCAGATGCACGTATGCAATGATAATACAGAAATGAAATCTCATAAAAGTATACACAGAATAGAGAGAGAGAGAGACACACACAAGAGACTAAACAGAAGATTGGTTACAATCTTCCCCCACATACTTTGATGGATGAGTCTATCATAGTATGTAAGAAAGCTCAAAATAAGGCTTGTGAATGATGTATGTGCAACTCTCGTCCCATCCATTTATATCCTGTTGTATTCTAAAAATAGCAATGATCTGGAAGGGTTTAGTGCTTCCATGTGGCCATCATGCAACACTCATCCCCATTAATACTAAATATGTCAGGATATCCCCCAAGCTTGGGACCTTGGCTATGGTTAGCCCTTGTCCCACACACACATGGAATTATCTCTATGGACCAATGTCTGACATTGTCTCCCCCTTCTAAAGATCATTGTCCTCAATAATCAACGAGGGAAAGTACTTGCAAACCAGAGCTTTTGATTCCCAAGTAGATTCAGTAAGCAGTAATCCTCTCTAGGCCCCAGTTGGTACAAGGAACTTCTTCAAGAATATCCTACGATGATGCATACTTGGACCAAGGCTCCCCTACATTTCAAGTACAATCCATGCTATGTTCCAATACCACGTCATCGCTCTTAGACTTCCTTTTACATTAAAGTTTAAACAATAAGCAGTGCCAGGATTGGTTAAATTATCCTTATTTCACACCACCGTGTGGTCCACCTTGTTGGGAATGATGGATGGACACTTCAAGAGAATGAGTAGGTACTACCAAATCCTGCTTTGTACCAGCCCTTTGATGCTTCAGAGTTGATAAGTGGACCTTCTTAACTTTCCAATGACACCATAAAATGGCCTATGTACTTTGGAAATGATGTATGAAACAAATGAATCAAAACAGATAACTTTGAACTTCAAGTCTTCAAGAAAACCTTCTATTTTTTTACTAGACACCTGCTGTATCTTTTGCTCAGTATGCCCAGCACATTACGAATTGGAAAAATTCCTTTTAGGGGTATCTAATTAGCTTAGTAAGCTAATGATTTCAAGTGAAATCACTTAAAAAGATTAACTATGCTCAGAGAAATCAATTTAGAAAGTAAACCTTTACCCCCGATATTTTAGGACTGTTGCAGACTTTGACCAGTGATCACTTCGACGAATTTTTCTCTGAAATGGCTGAATAGAAATCCTTCAAATTTTGAGAACATGTGGAAAACTTTGAGCTGGTTCCAAAAAGCTATAGATCTCTGAATTTGTTGAAGAAATGAGTGAGATATGCTCTCCACAAGTTGACAGACTTTCAGACACTATGACAGGGAACTCAGAAATGAACAATGCAGATATATGTATTAATGAACATTGTTGTACAATTCCAGAGGCATGAATATCATTGCCTAATGGTGTAGATAGATGTGGGCTAGAGTATAGGCCTCACACACACTCAGAGATGATCCTAAGGAGCTCGAAAAGTGACTTGCATACCCGCGACTTTTTGATGATCACTTTTATAGTAGTTGAGTTCAAAGTTTGAATTTGAATTCAAACTTTTGGCTCTCTATAATCATGCTCCTACATCCTAGGAGATATTCCATCAATCAAAGCTAACTTTTCCACGAGTTCTTTTTGGTAGGTGTTTACAAAGATTCCAAGTCAAATGTGACTTTTACAAAAGGATAAATGGGTAATTATCTTCAAGCATTGGTTCCCATGCTTCTCCATATGTATATGAATTACAAGCCAAATGTGTAGGCTTGTGAATTGCACCAACAGCTCCCCCTCAAGCCAAACATTTTGGCTTGGTCTTCATTCTTCAGTCTTCATGTATATCTTGCAATCCAATCATTGATTTGAACCTGCAAAGTTTGGTTCCATCCAATGCTTTGGTTAACAAATCTGCACACTGCATGTTGGTTGATACATAAGTTAGTTGAATGTCCTTGCTTAATAGCTTCTCTCTTACATAGTGGTAATGGACCTCTATATGCTTGGTCCTAGCATGATAGATAGGATTAGCTGCAAGGTGAAGTGAGCTTGTATTATCTCCAAAGATCAATGGTGACCTAGTATACAAACCCAAATCTGTATATAATAACTTGATCCATATGGCTTCTTGAGTAGCATTAGCCAATCCTCTATACTCTACCTCTGTAGAAGATAAAGCTACAATAGGTTGCTTCTTTGAAGACCATGATATTGGTTTATCACCTGCAAATGAAATGTATCCTGAAGTGCTTCTCCTATCATCCTTACATCCTGCCCAATCTGCGTCTGAATAGATCTTAATATCTAAGTCTGATGTGTAAGGAAAATACAAACCATGATGTTGAGTGCCTTTGAGGTACCTTGGAATTCTTTTGGCAGCTTCTAAGTGAGGTACATTTGGCTTGTGCATGAACTGACTTAGCACACTAACTCCATATGCAATATCTATCCTTGTTAAGGTACCATAGTTCAAGCTTCCAACTATGCTTTGGTAACCTGTAATATCATCAATTTCATCACCTTCATGGGCACTTAGTTTTAGGTTTACCTCCATTGGAATACTTGCAACTTTGGCATCTCACAACTGAAACTTCTTCAACATGTCCTGTATGTATTTTTTCTGAGTAATATAGATTCCAGAGTTAGTATAGACTAACGCAAGTCCAAGAAAGTACTTTAGTAGGGCAAGATCATTGATCTTGAACTCCTGCATCATCTGGTTCTTGATTTGTCTGTTTCCATTGACATCATTACCTGTAAGTATGATATCATCAACATATACACATAGGTATATTACCTTTGAATTACTTCTCTTGATGAATAGAGAAGTGTCTGCCTTACTCATGACAAATCCTTAGTCTTGAAGGTATGTGGTTAACCTGTGATTCCATGCCCTAGGTGTCTGCTTCAATCCATAAAGAGCTTTATTCAATTTGCACACATATGTTACCTTGTTTGGATCTTCATAGCTAGGAGGTTGTGACATATATGCCTCCTCTGAAATCCATCAATTCAAGAAAGCATCTTTTACATCCAATTGATACATGTTCCAATTTTTAGATGCAGCCACACTCACCAACACCCTGATGGTTGGCATCTTGGCTATAGGTGAGAATGTTTTCTCATAGTCAGTTCTTCAATTGACAAGTCTTTGGCAAGATAAACAGACTGTTTAGTAACAAGAGATGTATCATACCCATATGTGATAGGTTTTTTGCTCTCCCTTTAATCTTTTGATTGATTGATTTGAAGATTCAGGTATGTCTTCAAGTTCATTCATCTTGACTTTGCCCTTGGACTTCCATGCCTTGAACTCTTCAAGATTGATAATGTCTTCATCATCTGAATTGGATTCTTCATTCTGAGTAGGTTCCTCCTTAGCAAGACTTGGAAACTCCTCCTCCAAGTCATAGGGTAGTTTAAACTTCCTGCATTCATTCTCATACCAAGAATCATTTTCATCAAAGACAACATCTCTATTAACCATGAATTCCTTATTTGAAGGGTTGTAGAACATGTAACCTTTCTGATTTAGATCATATCCAATAAAGATACACTTCTCAGCCTTAGGATCTAGCTTACCTTTTATCTGAGAAGGAATGTGTACATATGCTACACATCCAAATATCCTGCAAT
This sequence comes from Ceratopteris richardii, assembly GCA_020310875.1. NCBI lineage: Eukaryota > Viridiplantae > Streptophyta > Polypodiopsida > Polypodiales > Pteridaceae > Ceratopteris > Ceratopteris richardii. The sequence goes on from MU260366.1 coordinate 199,856, forward strand.
GATCAAGTGAGGGTCTCTTCCCATGCCATGCTTCATAAGGAGTCATCCCATCAAGGGACTTAAATGGTAACCTGTTTATGAGGTAAGTGGCAGTAGAAACACTCTCTGCCCATAGGTAGTTACGTAATTTCTTTTCATTTAACATTGACCTAGCTGTTTCAACAATCAGCTTATTTCTTCTCTCAGCTACCCCATTCTATTCAGGAGTATACCTTGTGGTGATTTCTCTCTTGATTCCTCTATCCTGCAAGAATGCCTCAAACTCATTGGAGAAGTACTCACCTCCTCCATCTGACCTTAGCCTCTTTAGATTCTTCCCTGTCTGATTCTCAACAAGTGCAAGATACTTTTTAAAACAATTGAACACTTCATCTTTGTGCTTCATAAAGTACAATACAGTCCATCTGCTATAATCATCAATAAAAGATACATAGTATCTTGATCCTGAGATTGAGGGGTCTTTGCTTGGTCCCCATACATCTGTATGGACAAGTTCTAGGTAGTCCTCATGTATGTAGCCTTTCCTTGAGAAGGGTAACCTGTGAGACTTCCCAAATTGACAAGCACCATATTTATATATCATGTGTTGTTTGGAAACATTGGGTATTCCAATTACACATTGATCCCTGCATATCTATTTCAATGTTCTTTCTCCTACATGCCCTAATCTTTTATGCCAAATTTCAAGCTCTGAAAGTGTTTGAACTTTATAATTGTATAGTGCAATAATCTTTGTGTCTTCTATCTCAAAAGTAAAAAGTCTACCTGTCTTTTCTCCTTTAGCAATTCTCTTGAACCCCTGCTTGGGATCCTCCACAAATGCTCCAAATTGGTTGAAACTAACCTGCAAACCTTTTTCCACAATCTGTCCAACACTCATCAAGTTTTTTGTAATGGTTGGTACATATATTACCCTACTCAACAAGTTTTGATTTCCATCACAAGTCTTAACATTTCCAACTTTAACTACTGAGTGCTTGGTGTCATCACCTATTTGTACTTGATGCTTACCTCTTGGTTCTTTAAGGTTAGAGAGTAGAATTACATTGCCAGCCACATGATTTGAGCATCCTGAGTCAATGTAGAAGAGATGGTCTCATCATTTGTACCTGGTTTTGAAGTCATGTTCATAATGAGAAGAGAATCATCTTGCTCTTCTGTATAGTTGTTGTAATCCTTTCTGGTTTTGAATCCTCCTTGGTAGTTGCCATTGTAGTTGTTGTTGTAGTTGTTGTTGTAGTTGTTGTTATAATTGTTGTTGTATCCTTGATGATGGTTGAATCTGCCTCTTGATTGTGAGTATCCACCTCTTTGATATCCTCTTCCTCTCTGATTCTCGTAGTTCCTGAAACATTCATTTGTAGTATGATTTGATAAACCACAAATGTTGCATGGTGAGGAGCTATAGGATCTCCCCCTACCTTGCTTACCTCCTCTGCCTCTTCCTCTTAATGATCTACCTCTCCCTGCATAGTTTGCTTGGGAGGTAGTGCCTTCATCCTCTATCTTTTTGTTCTTGCCTTTATCTTTAGGCTTACTTTTATCAGTGTATAAAGCAGAAGAGCTATTACCTTTGGATGAGTCTCCATTCTTGTTGATCTTGGCTTCATGAGTGAACAATTGCCCCATGAGAGTGGTAAGGTCTGGAATCTGCATGTCCATGTAAAGGTCCATGGCAGTGGTGAAGCTTTCCCATTTGTCATCAGCTTTAATCCCATTGATCACTTGCCTTATTATCTGTTCTTCTTCAATCTCTTCTCCTATGCTTGCTAACTGATCTGCTACATCTTTAATCTTAGTCACAAACTCTAAAATAGCCTGCTTAGGTTGCTTCCTTAGTGTGGTGAATTCAATCCACAACTGATTTTTTATGGCCCTTGTGTTGGAAGAGAAATAAGATGACAAGGTTTCCCAAGTCTCTTGGGATGTCTTAAAGTTTCTAATATGTGGCAACAAAAAATCAGAGATGGAGTTGAGTAGGTAAGACCTTGCTAATGCATCCTTGGCACACCATGTGTTGAGCTTTTCATGTTCTTCCTTTGTTGGCAGTCCTCTGGTTTTGAATGAGGGCAATTCCTCATCTCTTGAGATGTATCCATAAAGACTCCTTCCTTGTAGGTATGTCTTCATCCTTAGAGACCATGTCTGATAGTTGTTCCTGTCCAATTTATCAATAAATGAAGGAAAACCATCTCCCATTTTACCTTAACTTGCTCTGATACCACTGTTGGGAATGATGGATGGACACTTCAAGAGAATGAGTAGGTATTGCCAAATCCTGCTTTGTACCAGCCCTTTGATGCTTCAGAGTTAAAAATTGGACCTTCTTAACTTTCCAATGACACCATAAAATGGCCTATCTACTTTGGAAATGATGTATGAAACAAATGAATCAAAACAGATAACTTTGAACTTCAAGTCTTCAAGAAAACCTTCTATTTTTTGACTAGACACCTGCTGTATCTTTTGCTTAGTATGACCAGCACAGTAGGAATTGGAAAAATTCCTTTTAGGTGTATCTAATTATCTTAGTAAGCTAATTACTTCAAGTGAAATCACTTAAAAATATTAACTATGTTCATAGAAATCAATTTAGCAAGTAGACCTTTACCCTCGATATTTTAGGACTATTGCAGACTTTGACC
>MU260366.1:207500-217500 GCA_020310875.1 Ceratopteris richardii
ATATAAACCTTACTTTCTATACATGGCAGAATATCATCTGGTGATCAAAAAGGAGACCGGGAAGAGACCCACGCATCCCACCAAGTTTGAGCCTAACGACCTACCCTTGGAGGCTCAACAAGGCCGAGTATTTCACTGGTGGTGCCTTCAGTTACTATGGGGTGCGATAGATAAATACGTATAGGTGGTACGGGTGTTGGAGGCTCCGTGGGAGACTACTGAGAGGAGGGTTGAGGTGAGGGTGGTTCAGGGACCTGTAAGCATGGGATCGTGCCCCTCATGCACTTTCCTGTCCTTGCCTTGGTTGATTTATGGGATTTCTTAGAGGTATCTTTAAACTGCTTTAGCTCTTTACTGGTCATAGCACACTCACCAAGTATATCATAAGTGAGGCACATGTATACAATTCTCATGATTGCACAATAGCCATGGATGACTCTTTTTCGTGCCCATCTAATTTGTGCTAAATACAATTGTTCCTGAATCCAATTAGCAAGATCGATCATTTAGGGTCCCGGATTCTCTAAGTATAGCCCAAACCAAATATGCTTCTATGGTATCGTGAAACGATCATGAGCTAGAAAAGCAAAATGCTGCATACATATGTGTAGTGGTTTTGATAGCTTTGGTGTAATGGCTAAAATATCTGCCCACTTAAGAACATCTCCCCTTTTCATTCGCTCTAGAATGAGCCTCCCCCTTTTCGTTGGAGTGTGCATGCCCTGGATCTTGAGTGTGGCTCTGATGAGATTGGCGGAGAGATAGAACCCCTTAAAAGAGGGATCAGTAACTAGTGAGGGCAAAATGAACATCCCTCGTAACTCTTTCCTAACAGGGGGTTCAAGAGTGGTCACCAAATAAAAACATCGATAGAATTCTAGTTTGGGGAGAGGAGCACTAAAATACTCTCTAAATCCTGTTCACGCCCAAATTGGCTATAACTTCTCAAAATTTTGAAGGGCTTCAAATTCTCATGAGAAGAATTGGTATCTTCCCCACATGTCACAACTAAAGCATAACATTGCATCATAGATGTAGTTTGCATTGGCCAAAGGTCCTACTAATCCCTGGAACCAGTGGGAGTTATTGTGTACTTTTTTGGTTCTTCCAATAGGAGGATCTTCAATCGGCATTGGACCCATAAAATCTTGGAATTCCGGTGGTTTCATTGCAAGGTAGGGCTCGGCTAACAAATTATCGAAATTTACTACTGGATAGCTAGTGCAAGCCTCGGAGGTTCCCTCGATTTGCATGGTGATCTGGATGTGCGTGTAGATGATCTTCTACAAAGGATAACACATTAGTATGGAAATTAATTATGATCCCGATAAAGTGAGGCCGCAATCCCTTTCCATAATCGATGTGTAACCCATGTAGCCGTGTGTTGTGAGGTGGTTGATATAATGCCCTCCCATAAGCTAATGCAGGTTGCTAGACGTCCTACATGCCCTTGGATAATGCATACATTGCTTTTGATGAGCTTTTATTACAAGTGATCATGGATTAGTAGGGATGAATTTATACAAGCTTTAGTGGTGGGTGAATTATTACAAGGATAAGGGTTAGTCATGAGAGGTGTTATGTTGTACAAAGGATTGTGTGGAGGTTTTGAGATGTATTTTGGCATCCATTTTCTAAGAGTTGGTGTGTGGGTATGTTTTTTTGGCTGAGGTACAAAGGATGAATCTGGTAGTGGTAGTGTCAATGGGTGGAGTGATTTCAAAAGGATGTGTATTACATGGTTTGGGTGTTGAGCTAGAAGATATTCCTTGGGCACCCAAATTTGTGTGGAGTTGGGTCAGTTTGTCATGTGCTTCTTGGCGATCCATATTTTTTGGGTTCTCATCGATGGAGAAGAAGGTCAAGGGGATCTTGGATGTAGAGTCTGATTCTGCTCTAGCTTCTTCCCGTCATAGCCCATGTTGTTGGAAACAATTGGTGCTTTCTGACCTTTTGGCACCCATACTTGCTTTCTATTGATTGCCTTGACATGTTGATATTGCTTCCACCATGGGGTTTTTTGGGAGTGTCATCGGTTTGGGTTCCTAATTTAGTTGAATCTTATGTGGTTTAGTTGAGAGGTCCGATCGACACTTTTCTTTGGAAAAGAAGGGAGGTCCAACACTTGCATGACCTGCCCATGAGGAAGTGAGGCATTCACCATAACAAATCTAGGTAGGTATGCAAGAAGTGTGGAGGATGGTCTTGAAGAGGCTATTGTGCCCATTTGACCGTTGATGTAACTTACCTGACCGTTGATGTAGTCCACATGACCCATCTGGTGGGTGGTGATCTCTTTTTGTTCAAAGAAAGACCAGGGGAAAATCTCTTGACATCTTCCTGAGCAACAGTTATTCATCGCCAACCCCACATGGGTTGATGTAGAAGTAATTTGACTTATTTGTCCAAAGATCTTTCAATCCTCCTTCACATTCATTTCATATGGTCTGGGGTTACATTCCTTAGGCGGGGTATTGTTAGGGAAGTCAAGCGGTATCACTTGCTGCTGGTCTAAGGACCTAGACTGCAAGGAGCATTTTCTAAGATTTAGGTCCATCGAGTGATTATATAACCAATCTTGGTCAAGAATTAATGGTTTTATTAGATCATCAACATGGCATACTAGGAGTTTCACAGTCAAGGTTATCTCGTGTATGAGGATAGGAAGGTCCACCTCACCCATGCAAGGGGTTTCCATGCCTCCTAGGCCTATGAGGTATGCCTCGATTGGCCGCATTTCTAGTTTTGAGTCCTTATAGTGGGACCACCTAATCACACTAGTCACAACACCTAAATCAATTAAAGCCCTAAGCTCATGGCGGGTGCTGTCTTGTCTTAGCATGACTATAATGAATGGTCTCCTATCCAATATGATAGGATGAGAAGTTGACTTTGTTTGACACATGGCCATAGGATATCTCGGTGTTTCTTTGTGAGTGTTGGTATCTATTCTTGAGCCTTTGAGATGGTTATAATGTTCTCTCCCTAGTCCTTGTCTTCTTAATTTCATGTGTTTAATGTGTTCTAGAGTTTCTACCTAAGCTTCCTCTCGTATTCTCTTTTCTTCCTCCTTGTACTTCTTTGTCAACGTGATTCGTCCAAGCATATCCTCAATAAGAGGTTCCTGATAAAGCTTGACTCTACAGCCACTAATGTAATTAGGCATTATCTCTCCTTCTAGTGTGGCGAATTGTACCACTCCACTTGTCGAAAGTCTCTTAATCGTACATCCATAACCATGTTTCTCTAACTCCCATGCATGATGTTTCAATGTATACACTAAGATTAAGCCACCTTCTTTTAAGCCTTTATCTGTCACATGTGCATTGAAATAGGCTTTCTAACTCTTCTTGGCTTCATATATTCTTATTGCTGCTTTCAGCCTAGTTTCTCCTAATCGTTCCAAGTCCATTATCCTTGATGATAATTTGTGGCCGGTCCATTGATGCTCTTGTGCAACCTTATGGGTGGGTATCCAAAAATCCAAAGGGAGTACTACATTTTGACCAAAAATTATATGAAAGGGAGCTGCATAGAGTACGATCTTGTGGGCCACTCAATATGCCCAAACAATGTGATGTACTTGTTTGTCCCAATTTAAACGTTTGTTGTTTATGAGTTTTGCCAATACATTACAAAGGATCTTGTTAGTACTTTCTACCTGTCCATTGGCCTAAGGATGATTTCTTGTGAATCACCATAAAATCATGTAACAAATATTCAATAACTTGGTTTAGAAATTGGTTCCTCGATCGTTCACCAACTCTATAGGCAATCCATACCTCGTAAAGACATTCTCAAATAAGAATTTTGCAGTTGTGTGTGCATCACTATTTTTGGTAGCCTTAGCCTCTACCCATTTGGTGAGATGGTTTGTCGCAACTATGATATGTTCAGCATGAGTACCTTTAGCAAGGGGGTTGGTATGAGAGACACACGATACAAAGTGGCATGTTCCATAGGGGGTTTTTCACAACAAACGGGTCATTCCTTGCATAGTCTATTGATATTTGCTTCCATAGAAGGCCAGTACACTCCTAGTCTATGCAGAGTCCACAATGTACGGTGTTTCAAATGATGTTTCTTTAATGCACCTACATGTGCTAATTGCAACCAATTCTTGTATTCTAATTCGTCTACACAACAAGCAAGAATTTTTTTATTATCTTGTTTATATATGCCTCCTGCTAGTATCTAGTATCTTTGTGACTTGGTGATCTCTCCTTCTCTGATCCTAACCCTAAGATTCTTCGGTCCAAATATGAAAATAGGGACAATGGATTTGGCCCATTCGATACTATCTCAAGATTAAACAGGTATGCATCTCGTAGTTCATCCGATGTTCCTTGAGAGGCTTCTCTGGTAGTTAACCATGAAAGGTGATCGATTCTAAGGTGGGTCTTTCGCTTCCTAACTACTACTTCGAACTCATACTCCATTAATAATAGAAACCAACACATCAGTCATCTAGTGTTACATGGCTTATTAACCAAGTACACAATGCCTGATGGTCTATGAAGAACTTGAACTTATTCGCCAATAAGTACTGCCTGAATTTTTTTACTGCATAAATCATTCCTAATTCTTCGTGCTCTGTAGTGTAATTTCTTTCTGCTGCATTTAATTGTCTACTTGCATAAGCTATGGGAAGATCTATATTGCTTTCATTTGTGGGTTGTGTCAACACACACCCTATGGCATAGTTGGATGCATCCACGTGCACATGGAATGGCTTACTCTAATCTAGTGTAGTATAGATGGGTGCTGAACACAAGCATCATTTGAGTTCATTGAATGGTTTCTCACATTCATTTGCCCATTCAAACTTGGTCAAAAGGGAGTAGAGAGGCTTTGCAATGATCGCATACATGTGTATAAATCGTTGATAATAACCACAATGTCCCATGAAAGCCTGTACTTCCTTCACATTTTTTGACCTGGGTAGGTCTAGAATCACTCTAACCTTTTCTTCATCCGTAGAGATTCCGTTCTTTGACACAATGTGTCCTAGAATCTTGCCTTGCCTGACCATGAAAATGCACTTGTCTAGGTTCAAAAAAACCTGATATTCTCGATATTTGTAAAAAACTTTCCTTAATTCAGGGATGTGGGTCTGTCTCATGTCACAATGTGCACATAGATCGTCCACGTAAACTTCCAAGTTCTTTTGTAGGAATTCCCTAAAGACATGACACATTAATCACTGAAAAGTGGCGCGTGCATTTGTTAACCCAAATGGCATCACACTAAATGCAAATATGTCCCACTCTATGGAAAATGCCATCTTGTGTTGATCTTGAGGGGCAATGGCTACCTCATTATAGCCTGAGAATACATCAAGAAAGTTGTAGAATTCCTTGCCTGCAACTTGTTCCAATAAATGTTCCATGATAGGAAGAGGATAATTGTCTCTAATCGTGGCGGCATTAACTTTTTTAAGGTTAATATGGCACACACAATTTCCCATTTTTCTTGGGCACAACCACAATGGGGGATACCCATTCAATATGTTCAATTTCATAAATAAATCCAACTTCTATCAGACGATCTATCTCCTCTTTAATCTTGGCAGCATAATTATCATTATAGGTGTATGGTTCTTGCTTATAAGGCTTGGCCTCTGGAGTCATAGGAGGAGCATATATCTGGGTCTACTCCTTTCACATCCTTGTAACTCCAAGCAAACACATCTCTACATTCTCACAATAGGGCAGTTAACTCTTCTTCTTCCTCCTCCGTCAAATCATGCCCTATGTATGTGCATTTTTCTTCTCTTTCTGTCGTGACTATTATTTTTTTGGCTTTGTCTTGATTATCATATACTTGTTCAATGATTGCTTCTTGTTTAGGCATCCATACCATGATTCTTCTTTCTTCTACTTAATATTTTTTCAAGTTCTCTGATACTTCCAAAAGATGTTCTTCTTCTTCCATCTTTGGTGATTTCTTTGTTTTCCTCTTGTGCTTAATTTCTTTTCATTTTGTGAGTGACTTGGGTCATTCAACTTGATTGTCCTTTCCCAACTCAGGGGTAGTGGCTTCCACAAAGTAAAGATACTCCTTTCTATTGAGCAGAAGGGTTCCATGATAATGGACTCTAGGTCCTCGTCACTCATTTCATATGGCTCTTGGGTTGATTCCCTGCATTCTTCTAGAAGAGGCTCTCTGCTAAGGGTTCTATCATAAAGATGGAAATATCATATCCATCCTCATCACAATGAGGGGTCCATTGTTCTTCATTCACTACTATATCCATGGTGTCTAAGATCTCTACCCAACTGTGAGGCTCCAATTCCTCATCAGGAAACACTATAGGTGCATAAGCAGGGTTCTGAAGAGTTCGTGGATGTCGTTCTGAACCTAAGGTCCCAGCTTCTAATTGTTCTTCCTCTTGTTTGACTACCTTACACATCCATAGATGAGTGTCCGCATGCAACCATGATGGATCTGATTCTAACGAATGCACAAACTCAGTTTCTTCAAGCGTCCTATGGATGGTATTCCACTGGATTGGGGATACATCTCGGTGGGAATAATCCTTGATGTTGACTTTGGTGGTCACTCCTAAATGTTCAATTCTAACTATTATGGTGGGTGCTCTCATACTAATAGGCTTGGCTTCCCAAGATCCTGTGAACTCGGGTAATTCTTGTAAAGAATTAGATTCAAAATCTGTTTGTTCACTATGTTGCTCTTCCTCTACATCGTCATATATAGAGGGTATGTCTTGGGGAAATTGTTCCTATCAATCATCTATCTCTTGAATAGGGGGATGGGGTTCTTGCTCTCATCTCCACTTCTCCTCTTGGATTTCCTTCAAGAATCCTTGTGAGTACTTATGTATGGAAGAAAGCTTTTCTCTGCCCTCGATATTCGACACTTGAGACACTGATGGTGCATTACCTTCCTGTACCTCTGGACAGTAGAGTTCTTCTGCAGACTGTTCTTTTTTATGCTAGAAATCAAGTATTCTAGCCTCTCCAATGATCCTTAAAAGTCTAGCTCTGGTTTTGCTATGTTATTCCAATTGATATATTTGGAGGCTTCAAACATGCTTTGGGCTAATTCCACCATCTTCATGCAAAGCTTAGTTCTCCCAATATCTAAGTATACCCTTGGATACTTTTTACTCAATTTGGCAACGTGGGGTCCTTCTCCTAATCTTTTCTAATATGCTTGGAACATCATGTCTAAATTTTCAAATATGGGTTCAGCTAAAATTGATCCTGGTTTCTGGTTCGAGGTCTGGCGAGGTTAATTCTAAGACTTTAGCTCTAGTCTCCTTTAAACTTCCTTCTAGATCACTTATTTTCTTACTCCATTTCCTCTTGATCCTTTCTCATGAATCCTTCCATGATCTAGTTTTTCTTCCACTAGACTCTCCAACTTCGGTTGTCTCAGCTATTTTATCAGGGTTAGGTTGTTGGTTTTGTAACAGCGCTTGGGCTCTCAGTATAGCTTGGATAGATATGAATGCTAGTTTAGATCCATTTGGGGTGTGCACAATACCTATCACATTTATGGGAGTCACTTTTGAGGCATTGGCAGGGTTCTTAGGGCAATCTCTTATGACATTCTCTTTACGACATTCTACACAAAAACCTTGAATGTTCTAATATTGTGATTGTCCCACTATGGGAGGGTGTGGACACTCCTTTATATAATGATCTCCTTGGCATCTAAAGCATGGTCGTTTAGGGCCCTCTGGTCTTGGTTGTCTCAATTGGGGTCGTGGGTTGGGATTGGCATACATTACGTTGGCATAGTCTGGCTTCAAGTTGGGTTCTAACGATGGATATTGGTATGTTTCCATGTGTTATGGTGGCTCAGAGTAGTATGAAGGTGGGCTATCTACATGGGTGGACTCAAAGCTATTAAAATTAGGATCACTTTCAGTGATCAAGGGGGAAGATGGTACTAAAGCCCTACTAAGGTTCTCTTCTATAGCAAAATATTTGACTGAGATTACATTGGTTGGGGATGGCTATTGAGCTAAAACTAGTTGAGGTCTCGATTGAGTTTGATAGGGATAATTTTGTGGGGGCCTGTAGTAATGAGGTTGAGCATTGTACTGACCTGCGTATCTACCTGGTTGGGGATATGCTTGTGGGTAGTTCTGTTGGACTGCTTGTTTGTTGTATGGGCAGTCTTGTGCCGTATGATTAGTGTACTGCCTTTACTAACCACTAGGGTTGGCTTGGGGTTGTGTTACACTGGGACACACATTTGTCATATGATCACCACCGCAGGTGTAACAACGTTTAATGAATGTTAACCTGGGTACCTATTTGCTAGAGACTCCTAGTTTATGAGCCACCTTCTCAACTAAATCTTCTATGGAGCTATAATGTTCCGAGGATGATTGAGAGGAGCTATCCAAATCTTTGTAGATCTTTGAAACAAAGAAAGTTCCAATTCATCTCCTAAATTGTCCTCAATGTCTATACAAATCCATGCACATTGCTCTAGAGTTCTGGGTTCCTTTAGATATACATAAGATTGTAGTCTAGAGCTCAAGAGGCCGTCCAAAAACAAAGACACTTGCTTGGCCTATGCGAGAAGTTCTGATATTGGGCATCTCTCAATATACTGTCTAAACCTATGTCCTACGAGTCTGATTGTTTATTGGCGGGTCTTTTTGAAGCTATGGATTAATGAGGAACTGTTGTGCCTGATTCCATTTTTTGAGAACTCAATGATAAATGACTCTAACAAGTGATGAATGTCCCTAAATTGCCGTTGTTGTAAAGCCTACAACCAAGTTAAAGTTGTGTTCTTTAGCATGAGTCCAAATGTATTGTATTGTGTGAACATATCTTCCACTTGCTCCACTCGCAGCACTTGCTTAAACTCGACAACATGGTCATAGGGGTCTCGTATCCCGTCAAAGTAATTTTTCATTGACTTCACTAACTGGGTAGGTCTCAACATTCTTGGATGCTCACGGGGTCTAAGTAGAGGAAAGTCATCCCTACCACCTTGTAGTCTTGGTTCCCTCGATCTCTCCATTCTATCAGTTTCCATGGTCGATCTATTTCTCCCTATGGTGTGAGTAAAACTTACTTCTGGCTTTTCCTTGTTCTTCTCTCTTTGGGATCCATGGGCTAAGGATGTCCCAACTCCTTGATGGCTAGTGTTCACATTTGCTCGTGATAGGGGAAATACCAACTCGTCTCTCCATGTGTAAGAATATATTGCATGATCGGACACTACGAACACTCGTTATATTACCTTTCCAGGTGTATCAGGGTCTTTGAATTCGTAGATTGTGATTGAACCTATTTCGTTCCATCCTAAACCTCCAAAATGCTTCATGAGTGTCTTTATTCAAAAATAACTCAATGCCTTTGTTATCTTGAGGAACCCATTCTGGGTTTAGCATCCTTGTCAATATCGATTTCCCTCTAGGTGTCCTAGGTTCGTCTCCTAATGGTTCTTGTCCTTGGGCTCCTGCTTCCGTCTCGAGAATGACTACACCAAACTCATTGGTGTGGTTAGGTTGATTAGTTATGATGTACATTGTTCCTTCCTTGTTTAAGTAGGCATCTCTCTCGAAATGAACCACTGGATGTTCCAATCCAATGGGTTGGTCACGGTTGTGCAATTCAACAACCAACCTTCTCAAATCATCCTCGCAGATGCAAGCACCTAAGTGGTTGGTTCGGACATATTCTAACTGGGTCCTATAGGGTCCTTTGGGTCTTTCTAAATAAGTTACACTTAACCCTCCTTCTGGTCTCTCCATGTTATAAGCCATTTTAGACTCACTTATCTCTGAGCTCAAATCGTATGGATAATTATTTAGTTGTTGATCCCAAGAGTGTGCTCTGATTCTCACACTTGCTTCTAAGGACCTAAGGCTTCGTCGATCTACCTTACCTATGTGCTTTTCTTATCTAAGGTTCATGAATTTATCTCCTTCGATCACTCAATATGCGTTCTAGTTGCCACTACTTTTTCGTTCTCAGTCTTTTGTTTCATTTTTATTTCTTTTAAACTC
>MU260367.1:20000-22500 GCA_020310875.1 Ceratopteris richardii
TTTGAGATCTCCTCATTGCTTGAGTTGAAGTTTCTGGTTTATCTTCTAATTGCTTCATCTTCATCTTTCCTTTGGACTTCCAAGCCTTGAACTCTTCAAGGTTTATTGTATCATCATCATCTGAGCTTGAATCTTCTTGCAGAGTTGGTTCTTCCTTAGTAAGCTTTGGAAAATCTTCTTCCATGTCATACGGTAGGCTCACTTTCCTGCATTCATTCTCATACCAAGAGTCATTCTCATCAAAGATGACATCTCTGCTTACCTTGAACCCTTTGTTTGTTGGGTTGTAGAATCTGTATCCCTTTTGGTTCAAATCATAACCAATGAAGATACATTTTTCAGCCTTGGGGTCTAGCTTTCCCCTTACCTGTGAGGGAATATGCACATATGCTACACAACCAAAGATTTTGCAATGATCTAGAGAGGGTCTCTTACCATGCCAAGCTTCATATGGTGTCATGCCATCAAGTGATTTGGATGGCAACCTATTGATGAGGTAAGTGGCAGTGGACACACTCTCTGCCCAAAGATAATTTGGTAACTTTTTCTCATTGAGCATAGACCTAGCTGTTTCCACAATGAGTCTATTCCTTCTTTCAGCTACCCCATTTTGTTCAGGTGAGTACCTTGTAGTAATCTCCCTTTTGATGCCTCTTTCCTGCAAGAAATCTTCAAACTCATTGGAGAAGTACTCTCCTCCACCATCTGACCTTAGCCTCTTCAAACTTCTTCCTGTTTGATTTTCAACAAGTGCAAGGTACCTCTTGAAACAATTAAACACTTCATCTTTATGCTTCATAAAGTACAAAATGGTCCACCTGCTATAATCATCAATGAAGGACACATAATACCTTGAACCAGAAATGGAAGGGTCCTTGCTAGGTCCCCAAACATATGTGTGTACCAAATCTAGGTAGTCTTCATGCATGAAACCTTTCCTTGAATATGGTAATCTGTGAGACTTACCAAATTGACATGATCCACACTTGTATATCATGTGTTGCTTGGACACATTAGGTATCCCAAGCACACATTGATCCCTGCACATTTGTTTTAGAGTTCTTTCTCTTATGTGCCCTAATCTCTTGTGCCATATTTCTAACTCTGAAAGTGTCTGATCCTTGTAATTATACAAAGCAATGTTTTTTGTATCTTCTAGCTCAAATGTAAATAATCTACCTGATTTCTCCCCTTTGGCTATCCTTCTGAATCCATGTTTTGGGTCCTCCACATATGCTCCATGTTGTGTGAATCTGACTTGCAAACCTTTCTCCACAATCTGACCAACACTCATTAGATTCTTGGTGATGGTTGGTACATAGAGTACCCTGCTCAATAGATTCTGGTTACCATCACATGTCTTCACATTTCCAATTTTGACAATTTGCCTGACTATTTGCTCCTCTTCAATCTCCTCTCCAATGCTTGCTAGTTGGTCTACCACATATTTGACCTTTGTCACATACTCTGAGACTGATTGCTTGGGTTGCTTCCTAAGGGTTGTGAACTCTATCCATAATTGATTCTTCCTAGCCCTTGTGTTGGAAGAAAAGTAGTTTGACAAGGTTTCCCAAGTCTCTTGGGAAGTCTTATAGTTCCTTACATGTGGTAAAAGAAAATCAGATATAGAGTTTAAGAGATAAGACCTTGCCAAAGCATCCTTTGCACACCATTGGTTGAGCCTTTCATGTTCATCTTTTGTGGGTAGTCCTCTAGTCTTGAATGAGGGCAATTCCTCATCTCCTGATATGTATCCAAATAGGCTTCTCCCTTGTAGATAGGTCTTCATTCTCAATGACCAAGCTTGATAATTGTTTCTGTCCAATTTGTCAATGAAGGAAGGAAAACCATCACCCATGATTACCTTATTTGCTCTGATACCACTGTTGGGAGTGATGGTTGGATGCACTCAAGAAATGAGTTGATGATGCAAAACCTGCTTCACACCTGCCCTCCTTTGATTCCAGATTTACTTAGTACACTTGCTTAGCTTCCAAATGACACAAAGAAACCATATATGTACTTTGGAAATGGTTTGGGTAATGATCAAACCAAAACAGATAACTTGGTACTTCAAAATCAAGAAAAAACTTTCTATTTCTGTAGTGACACCTGCTATGACTTTCACTCAGTGTGACCAGCACACTAACAATTGATCTAATTCCTTTTGGGAGTATTAAAGTAACTTAACAAGCTACCAATCACAAGTGGAATCACTCAAATTGATAAACTATGCACTGAGAAATAAGTTTAGCAAAATTCTAATTACCCCCGACTTTTTAGGAACTCTGCAGACAGAGACCAGTGTGTACTTCGAAGCGGATTTCTTCCAAATGGCTGAATGAAATCTTCTGAGATTTTGTATGCTTGTCGAAGACCTTGAGCTGGTTCCAATGAGCTATAGAACACTTGATTTGGTTCAGTAGATCATGAGCTATGCCCTGTTGAAGTTGATAGACTTGGAGAAGATAACACAGAGAACCAGAAATGATGAATGTGT
>MU260367.1:30000-35000 GCA_020310875.1 Ceratopteris richardii
TTTAAAGTTTTGCATGAGTGAGAGCTTAATCTTTAAGTTGAAAGATAAGCTACTCATAGCTAGAAGCATTTTGGAAAACGGGTTCTATTCAAGGAGAACCAAGTCTTAAAAGTTGCAGGTGTAAAATCGACTGTTCTGAGTGACAGTTTCTGACATAGGTAACTTGTGAAGTCAATTTCTCAAGTTATACTTAATCTTTTGAAGTGATTCAACTTGGAGTAGATGCGCAATCTCTAGGAGATACTTCGTACAAAGTTTCATCAAAAACTTTACATGTTTGATAGGTCAATGTGAAGAAATAGTGCAGCAGACTTTTCTGTGTTTCATCTTCTTCACAGATTTGTTAATCTTTTGATAGTTAGCAATTGATCCTCTAAATTAGTGGAGTATTTGACTTACTCTTGGTATAGAGGTGCTCTAATCACAAGATTAAGTTGTTCTTTTGGAGATTAACACTCTCCATCAGTGGTATCAGAGCAGGAGACATCAAATCAAGGAAAGGAGGATCCCGACTGCTGCAGATTCAAGAAATTCAACACTTGAAGTACTAAGAAGTGAAAGCTTGGAGTCAAAGCCTGAGGAGAGGACCATTCGACATCAAGGAAGATAAAAGGAGTCTAATCCAAAGTAAAGGTACATACATTGTTTGTAAAGCTTGAAGATTTCAATACACAGGTGGATACAAGATGGGAGATGCTCTACAGATAGAGAAATTGGATAGGGAAAACTATCTTGCATGGTCAATGAGAATGGAAGCTCATCTTATGAGCAAAGATTTAATTGGTTACATCACAGGAGAAGAAGAAAAGCCAGAGTTCAGAGATCCTAGTGTTCCAACTAGGGAAGAGTTAGCAGATTTGAAAAATTGGATGAAGAAAGATGCTCAAGCTAGGAGCATTATCTATATGGGAGTCAATGATTACTTGTTACCTCATATTAGAGGTCTTGAAAGTGCAACTGACATATGGAATGCTTTGGAGGAGCATTTCCAGAACACTACAAAGTCAAGGAAGGCATCCTTATGGGCAGAGTTTACTACCTTCAAGAAGAAGGCCTCTCAATCCATCTCAGACTATGTAACAAGGATGAAAGATATTGCAGATGCTTTAGGAGCTGTTGATGAAGACATTGAGGAGGATAAGTTGGTAAGGCAAATCCTTACAGGGTTGAGAGGTGATGACAAATGGAAGCCATTTATTTTGTCTACAGAGTTATCACTTGACCATTTCACTCCTGATTTAAATCAATTGTTAGGTCATATGCTAACATTTGAGCAGGATGTTAAAGGAGATGGTGACAAGAGTACAGGTCATGCAATGTACTCAAAGGACAAGAAGAAGAATAGCAAAGGAAAACAACAAGCAGGTGAAGATGAAGGAACAACTACTCAAGCCAACTTCCTAAGAGGAAGAGGAGGTGGCAAAGGTAGAGGAAGAGGCAGGAACAACAAAGATGGAGGCAAAGCTTGCTGGATTTGTGGTAAGACAAATCACTTAGCTAATGATTGTTGGCATAATAATCAGAATAATGGTGGATACAATCAAAATTATAATTCAAGAGGAAGAGGTGGCAGAAATCAAAGAGGTAATTACAGAGGTAGAGGTGGAAGGAACTACTTTGGAAGAAATGCAGGTAGAGGATTCCAAAGTCAACAATACAACAACACCTACTACAATTATGCTTCAGATCAAAAGGAAGATTCAACATTGATAATGAATGCAACTTGTGAAAGGCAGAATGAAGATCAAAGAGTCTTCTACATTGATTCAGGGTGTAGCAATCACTTGAGTGGTAACATATCTTTGATGACTGATTTGGAGAGTAAAGTTTTTAATCATGTTGTTCAAACAGGTGACAACACAAAGCACAATGTGAAGTCAATTGGATCAGTAAAGGCCAAGGATGGAAGCACATTATTGAGTAAGGTTTTGTATGTTCCTACAATCCCTAAGAATTTGATAAGTGTAGGACAAATTGTTGAAAAGGGATATGAAGTAAGGTTCACTAATGATGGAGTATATGTGGAAGACCCTAGCCAAGGGTATAAACAGATTGTTTCAGGGAAAAAGGAAGGAAGATTGTTTACATTGAAGATTCAAGGCAATATTGGTCATGCTATGTTCACATATGGAGGACATAAGATCTCTGAGTTAGATCTTTGGCACAAGAGGCTTGGACATTTCAATGAAAGAGGTATTAAAGATATGGTTAACAATGGTTCAGTGCTTGGATTGCCTAATGTTGCAGGTCAACATATGACATACAAATGTGAGGCATGTCAATTAGGTAAAGCTCATAAACATTCATATTCCAAGCATGGTTTTATGCACTCAGAGAAGCTTGAGTTGGTACACACAGATGTGTGGGGACCATGAAAAGATTTCAGTATAAATGGATCAAGGTATTATGTGATTTATGTTGATGATGCTACTAGGTGGATCACTATCTATGTGATCAAAGATAAGTCAGAAGTGTTTAATACATTTAAGCACTATCATGCATATGTAGAAAGAATTACAGGTCATAAGTTGAAAAGACTAAGGTCAGATGGAGGGGGAGAGTATTTCTCTAATGAGTTCAGTGATTACTTATGGAATGCAGGTATAAAAAGGGAAGTTACTTGCAGGTACTCTCCTCAACAAAATGGTGTTGCAGAAAGGATAAATAGAACTCTTGTTGAGTTTGCAAGATCCATGATGAAGGAGAAAAATTGCCCTAATTATTTGTGGGCTGAGGCTGTAAATACAGCCACTTATTTGGTCAATAGGTTACCATGTAAGGCCTTGCAGGGTATGACACCATATGAGGCTTGGTGGGGTAAAAGACCTACCTTGGATCATTGCAGAGTATTTGGGTGTGTGGCATATGCATATGTGCCATCACAATTAAGGCACAAGTTGGAGCCTAAAGCTGAAAAATATGTTTTCATTGGCTATGATGACAAGCAGATGGGCTATAGATTGTGGAGTCCATCAACAAAGCAATTTATGGTTTCTAAAGATGTTACATTTGATGAACAAAGCACTTGGTATGCAGGTACAATCAATATCAATACAGGTGATGAAGAAGAAGTAAGTCAAAGAAAAGGTAAATCAAAAGTTCAGATATTTGATGAGCAAGAGAATAATGAAGTGCAGGTTGAAGTGGAAGAGACACCAAGATTTGATCCTGAATGTGAAGAGCCAGAAACCTCAAGGAGTGGAGAACTCAGAAGGTCATCAAGAAATAGGTGGCAACCTACAAGGTATAGTTATGATACTTCATTTCTAGCCACAAAAGATTATGCTTATATGGTGAATACAGATGAAGACCCTTCTACATATGAAGAGGCAAAAGGTAAGGTAAAATGGGAGAGTGCTATGCAGGAATAATATGATGCACTATTGGAGAATCAAACTTGGGATTTGGTTCCTAAACCAAATAGTCAGAAGATTATTGGATGCAAGTGGGTCTACAAGACAAAAAGGTTTGCAGATGGAAGTGTGTCTAGATACAAAGCTAGACTTGTTGTCAAAGGATTTGCTCAAACATATGGTATTGATTATGATGAGACCTATAGTCCTGTGGCAAAGATGACAACTATAAGGACACTTATTGCTATTGCTGCATGTAAAGGTTGGAAGTTATGTCAACTTGATGTGAAAAATGCTTTTTTGAATGGTTACATTTCAGATGATGTATTCATGGAGCAACCTCAAGGATTCAAAGATAAGAAGTATCCAGATCATGTGTGCAAGCTCAAGAGAGCTTTGTATGGCTTGAAGCAGGCCCCAAGGGCATGGAACTATAGACTTGTAAAGTTCCTAAAAGAACTTGGTTTTCAAGTGTCTAAAGCAGATAGTAGCTTGCTTGTCAAAGCAAGTGATAATGGTTTCATATACATGTGTATATATGTTGATGATATAATCCTTACAGGTACAGATGAAGAAGGAATAAAAAGACTTAAGAAGCAAATGGAAAAGGAGTTCAAGATAAGTGACTTGGGAGACTTATCATATTTCTTGGGCATGGAGATTACATATACTCAACATGGAGTATTTGTGACCCAAGAAAGGTATTTGAAGAACTTGTTAATCAAGTTTAAAATGGATGATTGCAGGGTAGCACCTACACCAATGGAGGTGAATCACAAATTGAGTAAGTTTGGAGGAGAAGAACTCAAGGACATGAGACAATATCAGAGTTTGGTTGGTAGCCTTATCTATGCTACTCTAACTAGACCTGATTTATCATATGCAGTAGGGGTTTTGTCTCAATTCATGCATTGCCCAAGGAAAGAACATTGGATTGCAGGACAAAGGGTGTTGAGGTACATTAAGGGTACACTCAATGAAGGTTTGTATTATGGGTTTACCTCAGATACAAATATCAAAATTTATAGTGATGCAGATTGGGCAGGTAATCCAGATGACAGAAGATCAACCTATGGATACATGTGTTATGTGGGAGATAAGTTAATCTCATGGTGTTCTAAGAAGCAACATACAGTTGCTTTGTCTTCTACAGAAGCAGAGTATAAAGGCATGGTTGAAGCTGCAAAGGAAGTAATTTGGGTCAAGACATTGATGAAGAGTTTTGACATTGTGCATGGGGTACCAATCATATTTGGAGATAATATGAGTTCATTGTATTTAGCTGCTAATCCTGTTTTTCATGCCAGGACCAAACACATTGAGATTCAGTATCACTTTCTAAGAGAGAAGGTGATGGATAAAGAGATTGAAGTAATCCATACTTCAACAAAAGATCAGATAGCTGATATGCTTACAAAGAGCTTGGATGGATCAAAGTTACAAAGGTTCAAAGACATGGCAGGTATAAAGAAGATAGAGAAGACCTCAATTGATGATTGAGGGGGAGCTGTTGGTGCAGACCAATCACCAATTGAAGGCTTGGAAGATTAAAGAATGAAGGAAGAATCAATTCTTGAAGTTTGGAAGAACATTACATTCAGAGGATAAGAGAAGTGTACACATATGTACATTAGTATAGTCATAGTG
>MU260367.1:40000-42500 GCA_020310875.1 Ceratopteris richardii
ACAATAGCTACAATCACAATGGCAATTATCAAAGTGGATACAGGAATAGGAAGGATTACAACAATTATGCAGAGGAGCAAGATGACTCCTTGTTGATCATGAGCATGACATCTAAATCAGGTATCAATGATGATCACTTATTCTATATTGATTCAGGTTGCTCTAACCATGTAGTTGGAAATGTTGCCTTACTCTCTGATTTGGAAGAACCCAAAGGCAAGCACCAAGTGCAGACAGGTGATGACACTAAACATTCAGTTGTTAAAGTAGGCAATGTCAAAACAAGTGATGGTAATCAGAATTTACTAAGCAGAGTGTTGTATGTTCCAACAATCACCAAGAATCTGATGAGTGTAGGTCAAATTGTTGAAAAAGGTCTATAGGTCAGGTTCACTCAACATGGTGCATATGTGGAGGATCCAAGACATGGATTCAGAAGGATAGCCAAGGGAGAGAAATTAGGTGGATTGTGTACCTTTGAACTTGAAGACACTAAGAATATTGCTTTGTACAACTATAAGGACCAAACCCTATCAGAATTGGAGATTTGGCACAAGAGATTAGGTCACATTGGAGAAAGGACCATAAAACAAATAAGCAGGGATCAATGTGTGCTTGGAATACCTAATGTATCCAAGCAACACATGATATACAAGTGTGGGGCTTGTCAATTTGGTAAGTCACACAGATTGCCCTATACGAAGAAAGGTTTTATGCATGAAGATTATTTGGAATTGGTGCATACAGATGTTTGGGGACCTAGCAAGGAGCCATCCATATCTGGATCAAGGTACTATGTGTCCTTTATTGATGACTATAGCAGGTGGACTGTCTTATACTTCATGAAACATAAAGATGAAGTATTTAATTGTTTCAAAAGGTATCTTGCATTAGTTGAAAATCAAACAGGTAGACATTTGAAGAGGCTAAGGTCAGATGGTGGTGGAGAATACTTCTCCAATGACTTTGAAGATTTCTTGCAGGAAAGAGGCATCAAGAGGGAGATTACTACAAGGTACTCACCTGAACAAAATGGGGTAGCTGAAAGGAGGAATAGACTCATTGTAGAGACAGCTAGGTCTATGCTTAATGAAAAAAAATTACCAAATTATCTTTGGGCAGAGAGTGTATCTACTGCCACATATTTGATTAACAGGTTGCCATCAAAGACACTTGATGGAATGACACCCTATGAGGCTTGGCATGGTAAGAGACCATCTCTGGATCATTGCAAAATTTTTGGGTGTGTTGCATATGTGCATATTCCCTCACAGGTAAGGGGAAAGCTAGACCCTAAGGCTGAAAAGTGTATCTTCATTGGTTATGATTTGAATCAGAAGGGATACAGGTTTTATAACCCCTCAAACAAAGGCTTCAAGGTAAGCAGAGATGTCATATTTGATGACAATGACTCATGGTATGAAAATGAGTGCAGGAAGGTTAGCCTACCTTATGACATGGAAGAAGACTTTCCCAAGCTTAGCAGGCAAGAACCAATTCAGAAAGAGGACACAAGCTCAGATGATGAAGACACCATGAACATTGAAGAATTCAAGGCTTGGAAATCCAAAGGGAAGATGAAGATGAAGCAACTAGAAGACAATCCAGAATCCTCAACTCAAGCTACGAGGAGATCTCAAAGAGAAAAGAAGAAACCTATTAGGTATGGGTATGATACTTCACTTGTAACCAAGCACTCTGTATATCTTGCAAAAGATATCTTGAATGAAGAACCAGGTACATTTGAAGAAGCAATTACTAAACCAGAGTGGAAGGAAGCAATGGATGAAGAAATGGAGGCTCTCAAGGAGAGTGATACTTGGGACTTGGTACCCAAGAAGGACTTCATGAAAGTAATAGGATCCAGATGGATCTACAAACTCAAGAGGAACTCAGATGGTACAATAAACAGGTATAAAGCTAGGTTGGTAGCCAAGGGTTTTGCACAAACCCAAGGCATTGATTATGAGGAGACATTTTCTCCTGTGGCCAAGATGCCAACTATCAGAGTTATGGTGAGTGTAGCTGCATCCAAGAATTGGAACATGTACCAATTGGATGTGAAGAATGCATTCTTGAATGGATGGATATCTGAAGAAGTCTACATGTCACAACCACCTGAATATGAGGATCCTAATAAGGTAAATCATGTTTGTAAATTGAAGAAGGCTCTGTATGGATTGAAGCAGGCACCGAGAGCATGGAATTACAGGTTGACAACCTATCTCCTAGATCAAGGATTTGTGATGAGTAAAGCAGACACTTCATTGTTTATAAAGAGGAACAATTCAGAGGTAATATACTTGTGTGTCTATGTTGATGACATCATTATTACAGGAAATGATGTTCATGGAATAAGACACATCAAAGGTCAAATGATGAAGGAATTCAAGATCAATGATCTTGGATTATTGAAGTACTTCCTAGGACTTGAATTAGTCTACACAAATTCAGGTATCTTTATTACTCAGAAGAAGTACATTCAGGACATGGTCAAGAA
>MU260367.1:57500-62500 GCA_020310875.1 Ceratopteris richardii
GTCATGTATATATAAGTTAATGATGACAAGAAATGTATGAGAGAGAGTAAGAGAGCCATTTGTAGATGACAAACTTCAGAAAGATGTGTAGAGAGTTTTTTCCCAGAAAATAGCGACGGGTTTTTCTCTGAGTGCTCTCTGTCTGATCACGTGGATCAGAAATCCTTTTGTACACATCTAACTGAGAAGCTAATGAAGCTATGTCTAGAGTTTCAGAATCTAATTCCTCTCCTACTGTGAGAATGATCAATAGGAACATTCATATGTGAACTTTGGAAACTGAAGTCTGAGAGTAGCGCACTTTTCCGTCTCAGTATTTTGATTAGATCTGAGTGTATACTGTAAAGTTTTTGATGAGTGAGCACTTAAAATTTAAGTTAGAAGATAAGGAAGCTATGGCTAAAAGCATTTAGCAAAACGGGTTTCAGATTGGGAGAAATCAACTTAAGAAGTTGACTATGTCGAAGGCGCAACTTCTGAGAGACATTTTCTGACATGTCTTTGATCTTAATGATCAAATCAAACTTTTGGTGATTAGTTTTGAGAACTAATGATTGACATGATTGCGCAAAGGTATTGCTAATACTTGTGCATCATTTACTTGAAGAAATTTGAAACTTTATGCAGGTAATGAAGTGGATTTATGAAGCAGACTTTCTGAAGTAGACACTTCTTCACTGAGAGAAGTGTTGCTTGAAGTTTTGGTAAAGAAGAACATTGTTTGTGTAAAGTTTGGTTTATAACTGACATAGAAGTGTTCTTAAGTCAGTATAGATCAAACCTTTGGAGATTAAGAGGTCTCCAACAGTGGTATCAGAGCTGAGGTGAAATACAAGAGAAGAAAAGACAATTGAAGTTCCGATTGGTGCAGATATTGAAGATATTCCAAATCAAAGGAGGACAAGGACAAATTATTGAAGATAACTTGCAGGAGTTCAGAGCACGAGTTCGAAAGAATCAAGAAGGACAAAGACTATATCAAAGGTACACTTTCTCCTCATAAACCATAGTAATTGCGGATACAGAAGGTCAAGGATGGGAGAAAGCTTGCAGATTGATAAGCTAGATAGGGAGAACTATCCAGCATGGTCCATGAGGATGGAAGCACACCTCATGAGCAAAGACCTTATAGCATTTATTACAGGAGATGAAGAAAAACCTGAATTTGCAGATCCTAGTATTCCTACTAGGGAAGAGCTTGCAATGTTGAAGACTTGGATGAGAAAGGATGCTCAAGCAAGGAGTATCATCTACATGGTTGTAAATGATTACCTTCTACCTCACATTAGAGGTTTGGAAAGTGCTACAGATGTTTGGAATGCCTTGGAAGAGCATTTCCAAAATACAACTAAGTCAAGGAAGTCCTCACTATGGGTTGAGTTCACAACCTTCAAGAAGAAGAGCTCACAATCAATTTCTGATTATGTGGCAAGAATGAAGGATATTGCAGATAGCTTGGGAGCAGTGGATGAAGACATTGAAGAGGAAAAGTTGGTAAGACAAATACTTACAGGTTTGAGAGGAGATGAGAAGTGGAAGCCTTTCATATTGTCCATAGAGTTGTCACTTGATCACTTTACTCCTGATCTTAATCAATTGCTAGGTCACATGCTAACCTTTGAGCAGGAAAAGGAGACAATGATAGAAGTACAAGTCAAGCTATGTACTCCAAGGACAAGAAAAAGAATGGCAAGGGAAAGCAATCGAATGATGATGAAGGGAATTCAAATCAAGCTAACTTCACAAAAGGGAAGATGAACTTCAGAGGTAAAGGAAGAGGAGGTAAGAACAAAGATAATACTAAAGCTTGTTGGATTTGTGGTAGAACAAATCATTTGGCAAATGATTGTTGGTATAACAATCAAAATGGTGCAAGCAATAATCAGAATTATAATCAAAGAGGTAGAGGAGGCAGAAATCAAAGAGGCAACTTCAGAGGAAGAGGTGGTAGGACATCATATGGTAGAGGAGGTGGAAGAAACTTCCAATCTCAGTCCTACAACAATAATTATTATAATTATGCATCAGATCAGAAGGATGACATGACTCTTATCTTGAATGCAACTCATGAATCAATGGGAGAAGATCAAAGAGTGTCTTATATTGACTCAGGGTGTAGCAACCATCTGAGTGGAAATCTATCCTTGATGACTGATATGGAAGCAAGGGTGAATGGACATACAGTTCAAACAGGTGACAATACCAAACATAAAGTGGAGAGCATTGGATTAGTGAAGACAAAGAGTGGAAGTACACTTTTGAGCAAGGTACTTTATGTTCCTACTATTCCTAAAAATTTGATAAGTGTAGGGCAAATTGTGGAGAAAGGATATGAGGTAAGATTCACAAATGATGGTGTTTATGTACAAGATCCAAATCAGGGATATAGAAACATAATTGTAGGTAAAAAGGAAGGAAGATTGTTCACTCTCAAGGTCCAAGGTAATGTGGGACATGCATTATTTACCTATGGAAGTCAAAAGGTATCTGAATTAGACCTATGGCATAAAAGGCTAGGTCATTTCAATGAGAGAGCTATAAAGGAAATGTCGAAGAATCAGGTGGTGCTTGGATTGCCAAATATTGAAGGGCAACATATGGTGTACAAGTGTGAAGCTTGTCAATTAGGTAAAGCACATAAGCGTTCTTATAACAAATCAGGGTACAAGCATTCAAATATGCTTGAATTGGTTCATACAGATGTATGGGGTCCCTCAAGGGACTATAGCATAAATGGATCTAGATATTATGTGTTGTTTGTTGATGATGCAACCAGGTGGATTACTTTGTATGTAATCAAGGATAAATCAGAAGTTTTCAAGACATTCAAACATTTTCATGCCTATGCAGAAAGGATCACAGGGCAAAAGCTTAAGAGGTTAAGATCAGATGGAGGGGGAGAGTATTTCTCTAAAGAGTTTGATGATTATTTGTGGAATGCAGGTATCAAAAGAGAGGTAACTTGCAGGTACTCCCCTCAACAGAATGGAGTAGCAGAAAGGAGGAATAGGACTCTTGTAGAGTTTGCAAGAGCCATGATGAAGGAAAAGAATTGTCCAAATTACTTATGGGCAGAAGCCATTAACACTGCAACATACCTTGTGAATAGGTTGCCTTGCAAAGCTTTGAATGGAGGAACCCCTTATGAAGCATGGTGGGGTAAGAAACCTACCCTTGATCATTGTAAGGTATTTGGATGTATTGCATATGCTTATGTTCCTTCACAATTAAGACATAAGCTAGAACCAAAAGCAGAGAAGTATGTGTTTATTGGATATGATGATAGACAGATGGGATACAGGTTGTGGAATCCATCCACAAAGCAATTTCTTGTTACCAAAGATGTGACATTTGATGAGCAAAATACATGGTATGTAGGATCACCAAATGATTTTACAGGTGTTGAAGAAATACAAAGGAAAGGAAAGGCAAAAGTAAAAGTGTGTGAAGAAATTGTTGATGAAGTTGACTCTAGAAGTAGATTGCGGGATCATGTAGAAGAAGGGCCAAGATTTGATCCAGAATCAAATGAGGCTGAAACTTCGAGAAGTGCAGAAATCAGAAGATCTACAAGGGAAAGGAAAGAACCTATAAGGTATAGTTATGATACATCTTTCCTAACAACAAAAGATTATGCCTACATTGTGAAGACAAAAGAAGATCCAACCACTTATGAAGAAGCCAAAGGTAAACAGAATTGGGAGAAGGCAATGCAGGAAGAGTATGATGCTCTACTTGAAAATGAAACTTGGGAATTAGTACCAAGACCAAAGAATCAGAAGGTCATTGGATGTAAGTGGGTATATAAAACAAAGAGGTTTGCAGATGGTAAGGTGTCTAGATATAAGGCTAGACTTGTGGTCAAAGGTTATGCCCAAACTTATGGGGTAGATTATGATGAAACCTTTAGTCCTGTTGCTAAGATGTCTACAATTAGGACATTGATTGCTATTGCTGCTTGCAAGGGATGGAAATTATCACAATTGGATGTGAAAAATGCATTTTTAAATGGATACATTGCAGATGAAGTATATATGGAGCAACCAGAAGGCTTCATGGAATCAATTGGATCAGACTATGTGTGTAAGCTCAAGAGAGCTTTATATGGGTTGAAGCAAGCCCCAAGAGCTTGGAATTACAGATTGGTCAAGTTCTTGAATGAATGTGGATTTCAAGCATCAAAGGCAGATAGTAGCTTGTTAGTGAAAGCAAGTGAAAATGGATACATTTACATGTGCATTTATGTTGATGATATTATTGTTACAGGAACAGATGCTCAAGGAATTAATGAACTCAAAAAGCAAATAGAGAAGGAGTTTAAGATAAGTGATTTGGGAAACTTATCTTATTTTCTAGGAATGCAGATTGTATATACTCAACATGGAGTATATGTTTCACAAGAGAGATATTTGAAGAATCTTCTAGTCAAGTTTAACATGGAAGATTGCAAGACCTCAACTACACCATTGGAGGTAAATCATAAATTAAGCAGGTATGGAGGTGAAGAATTCAATGACATGAAGAAATATCAGAGTTTGGTAGGTAGTTTAATCTATGCTACCTTGACAAGGCCAGATTTATCATATGCAGTAGGTGTGTTGTCACAATTCATGCATTGTCCAAAGAAGACTCATTGGATTGCAGCCCAAAGGGTACTCAGATATATCAAAGGAACCCTAAGTGAAGGTTTGTATTATGGTTTCACTTCTGACACAAGAATCAGAGTGTTTAGTGATGCAGATTGGGCAGGTGACTCAGATGATAGAAGGTCTACTCATGGGTATCTCTGTTATGTTGGAGATAAGCTAGTTTCTTGGTGTTCAAGGAAGCAACATACAGTTGCTTTATCATCCACAGAAGCTGAGTATAAGGGAATGGTAGAAGCTGCAAAGGAAGTAATATGGTTGAAGACCTTGATGAAAAGTTTTGAGACTGATCATAGTACTCCAATAATTTTTGGAGACAATATGAGTTCTTTGTATTTGGCAGCTAACCCTGTT